>ML817267.1:51332-62928 GCA_009831015.1 Picea engelmannii
ACTATACCCTCATCTTCACATAGACTGAGATAGTCTTTTGGAGGTCCAAAAGCTTCCCAATGGGGAGGTGTGATCAGGGGATCAAATTTTGCTCAATTTTCAAAGTGCTCGGAATGCAACGAAAACAGTGTCATTGCTTCCATCTCGTCTTCCTGATTCTAGCGGTATATTTACTTTCTCAAACGCATTCCATATGGAGGAGATATCGCGATCTGTCCACCAAGAAAAATAGGCAAAAATTTTGGATGTTGACTGTACCTGTCCGTACAGTCCGAACAGTTCGTACGGTGACGTGGCAGGGCCATACCATCCATACAATGATGTGGCATCCGATAACATGGTAGGATCCAGTTGGTTGTTTGAGGCGAATGATGTGATGACACGTGTCGCTCTATGATTGGTGGTTTGATGCCACGTGGCCCAATCAAGAGCTGCCACGTGGCACCTTTATATTGGTTAGTTATTGTATGCAAAATATATTGGAGGCCGCGGGGTTCGACCCCCAGACCTCCCCACATAGTCAAAGCCTTCACCCGACAACCCGACCATTGGGCCACAGATTGGTTCTTATTATATGTATGTGATTAAATACATTTCAATTTGTAAAATTGTAATGTGGGCGGGGGGTCGGGCCGGGGCTTAGTCCCGGCCTGTGCTCATTTGTAATAGCATATAACCATGGTGTATAGCCCAATTATGGCGCGGGTATATAACATTTATACCATAGTTTTATTGTATTACAAAATAATTCGCGCGACGTTTTAACATTATAACCCATGGGTTATAACATTATATTATGTGCACGGTTATAATATTTGCGCGGGGTTTTAAAAATTATGACCACGGATTTGCATACGACCAAGAGTGCGGGAGGTTATGCCCGTTACAACGAAACTAACCACCATTTTCCAACGCATGAGGTCACGTGGCCATATGCCCAAGTGCCGAGGTGGTTAGGGGCTGGAGGCACCTTAACCATCCTACAGTTTGCACCATTGGCGCGGTTGCGCCCGATGCTGGGTTTTTATGCTTAAAAGAGCGTGTGAGACAGGTTCACTCAAGGAGGGTGAGAATTGTAGAACCAGAGACAACAAGCTTGAAGAGGGAGACTTCCAGGAGGCCTAACTTCTTCATTTTTCGACCAATTGAGGTGTCGAATGAGCCCAGACAGGGGTTTTGGGACGCTGGAAAGCCATTGGAGAGTCGGTTTGTCAGTTTGAGCATTGTAAGACATGTTTTTGAGCACTTTTTGAGAAATTAATAATAACGATCCATTGGAAGCTGGACCAGGAGATGTAGCCCATAAGAGGGGTGAACTCCTTTATCAATTGTTGTGCACATGTGTTTATGTTCAATGTTTATGCTATTGTCTATGTGTATTTTGCATAAGTAATCCTTAATTTATGTGTTGCAAATTGATCATGTTTCTTTAAACACATAACATTTCACTTGCAATAATTATTCAAGTTTTTCAAGTCTTCTTCATTTTTAGATCAGTTGATGATATTATTTTTGGTAGTGATGATGACAGGTTAAGCCGGAAATTTGCAAAAGACATGCAGAATGAATTTGAAATGGGGGTAAAATCATGAAGATGGGTTACACTTTTTCTTGTTTTATGAGAAAAAAAATTGTATTTTCACAAGATCTTCAACTTCCGGCATACAAAAGTATTTTTTTTATTTAGAATTTCACTTTATAGTAAAAACAAAACTTGTGAAGAATTTGGTTAGCTTTCCAATGACTATTTTTCAGATATTTGTTATCATGATTTGATATGACAATTTGACAATTGTTTAACAATATGTTCCTTAAACATGAAAGGAACGATAATGAGTAACTTTTTTCTACAACAATGTATCTATTATTAAACTTATGTTTTTAAGAAATGAAATACAGTGCAACAATCTACGTAGACTCTATTTTATTATGACTATAATTGTGAATCTAACGGATGAATATTATAATTTCTAGAATTTTTTGAAGTTGACCAAGTTGATATTTTAAACACATGTTTTTCTACACCTTGTATCTATCTTAATTTTTACTTAAAAATAAAATCTAAATATACCCTTTTGAAAATAACAGTTTAAGGATTATGAATATAAATTTTCCATAATTTTCCGCTATGTATTTTTAGAGATATGGATTTTTCATTTCACCGAATCATAATCTCACCTAAAAATATTATGTAGTGATGATTTTATAAAATTAAATAAAATTAGATAAAAACAATGAAAATGAAAAACAAATTATATCCAATGAAAGTAGATTCAATTTTAAAAATGTTGGTATCAATTATGAAACTAAATTTTGAGTATTTGTAGGAGTCCGCTACCTCCAAAGATCAAGTAAGATGGAGAGAATTTGCAGTTTCCTGCAAACAGTCCCATTTTCATGTTTTCATCCGAAATATTCTTTCGGCTAAAACTTAGATTTTAACGGAATCCGTTAAAAATAAACGTTTCGGCTGAAAATTCTTACCATAGAAAAATAATTCATCTGAAAAACATTGTACACGAATTTCGAGGGCACTGTTCAATTTGACGTGCAAATTTTTGGACGAAAAATATTTCGGCCAAAAAAATATTTTTTCGGCCGAAAACTTACCGCTAGAAATTTTTGAGACCCGATTGTCACGAAAGTGTTACCCAACTTCATGATTTTACCCAATGTTGTTACTTGGAGAACTATCTTTCTTTCTGGGACTTTAGATATGTCAAAGAAACCAAGGAATTTTTATTTCTCAAACCAAGTATATCAGAGAAATGATAAATAAGTTTGGAATGGAAGATTGCAAACCAATTATCACTCCCATGAAAACTAGTTGTAAGTTGAGAAAAGATGATGATTCGATGGATATAGATCAGAGGCAATACATGTCAATAATTGGCAGCCTACTATATGTGACAACGTCCAGACCAGATGTAATGCAGGCAGTTGGACAGGTGGCATGATTTCAAGCAGCACCAAAGGAATCACATGTATTAGTAGTAAAGAGGATCTTCAGATATCTCAAAGGAACAAAAGAGTTTGGATTATGGTATCCAAAAGGAAAAGATATATCACTTATTGCCTACATAGATGCAGATTGGACGGGTTGTATTGATGACCAACGAAGCACCAGTGGAGTAGTGTTCTACTTAGATGAGTTTTTGGTATCATGGATAAGCAAGAAACAATCATCGATATATCTATCTGCAGTCGAGGAAGATTATATTGCAACAACAACATGTTGTACACAGGTTCTTTGGATGGAACAAACTTTGATAGATATACAGGTTGAGTATGATGAGCCCATTCCAATATATTGTGATAATACAAGTGCCATCGGTATCTCAAAAAACCTAGTGATTCACTCCAAGACGAAGCACATTCCAATCAAGTATCACTTTATATGGGAACATATTGCAGAAAATAACATCAGAGTTGAGTATGTGGGCACAAAAGAACAAGTGGCAGACATATTTACAAAACCACTTCCACGAGAAGCCTTTGAATATCTTTGCCAAAGACTTGGATTTATTTCTACTCTAAAATGAATGCCTTTTGAATTCTTTTTGAATGATTATCTTATATGTCTTAGATGTACCCGAGGAAGTACCATAAGAGGATAGTTCAGTCAGGGGGAGCAACCCCGAATGGAAAGATACCTTTGCCATTGATGACAAGGGGGGGGGAGATTTATCAGATGTAGAGGACAGAGGCAAATTTATCAGATGCAGAGGATAGAGGCATGGTTCCAGGGGGAGCATGAGTTATATGATTTCATTATTGCATTAGAGTGTTTTCATCAATGCCAAAGGGGGAGATTGTGGATTAAGGTTGGTTGTCATTGATGTCAACCCTTGAAGAAAGCCCCGTAGAAAAAAGGTTTGGGTAATGGACCTAATATTTTTTGATGTAAATATGAATCATTATTTTTTTTTCATGGTTGATAAGAAGTAAATATGGATGAACTCCAAAGTGGTCCCCTTATGGCGAAAGCACTCACGGGAATACTCTTTGCGGAGTAAGAGAACCCATGCTTAATTGTGGAATAATGAGATGAAGGATAGTGAATTTGTCAGGGAAAATATCCTAGATGGATATTTGTTGTCATGCCATTTCCGGTGGTATGTAGAACGTCACATAACTCTTCACAGTTAGAGAGTTATGACCATGTGAAGTTGGAGAACCCAGGCTTGGGTAATGGACCCAAGTTTGTTTGATGGACAACAGTATGATTTTTTATATATATGAAGGTAATACTATTCTATATGGACAATACATGTCATTCCATTTATGTTGGTATGTGTAATGTCACATAACTCCTCATGATTTGAGAGTTGTGGCCTTACGAAGTTGGAGGACCCTCATATGTCATCTAGAAGCCCCAAAAGGTCAATGTAGTCAAAGTGGTTTAAGAGATTTTAAAAGGTAAATAAAAAAGTGAAGTGATAAGTGTATTATAATTCAAAGTGAATACAGAATAATTTATTTCAATAATAAGTTTAATGGATAAATTAGAAGTGGGTTAACCCTAAAATAAGGAAAGTGGGCCAAGTGACCTAGAAGATGTTTTTAAGGAAGCTACTTGGAGAGTATAAATAAGAGGCAAGGCTCTCTCATTTTAATCACACTTGAGAATATTGAATATCTATAGGTGTATGATGTAACCAAGGATATATAAGCCTAATTTTTTAGGTAATGTGAAGAAAAAAAGGCCGAAATGCAAGGAACGATAAATTCTTTTGATGGTTCTTTCTAAGGTATGTTATTTATAGGTCATCTCACCATTTTCTCTATAAAACATTTTCTATAATGATTCAGACCATGAAATTGCTATTCCATTGATAAAACATACCCAAGTATCTATGGTAAACAATTCATCTTGTGGTTCTTTGTATTTTGGGAGTTGCACTCCATGGAAAATAGGGTTTGTGGCTAGTCCTGAAACTAGTCAAAAATAGGGGTTTCGAGTAAATACGTCATAACTTATTCATAACAGGTCCAAATTTAGTGAGACAAAATTTGTTGGTTAGTGTACAGTCCATAGTATGTTTTGTAATAGTTTTAGATAAATTCAATTAATATTGCGTGCGAGGCACGCTCTACAAGGTCCCTCTCTACAATAAGCCAAAATTCAGTAAGGTATGCCATTTTTGCTATAACTCCTTTTCTAAGAGGTTCCAAGTAGTGACACCTGGAGGAATTGCATAAAACCCACTAAAGAACATTGTGTATCAGTTTCATATATTTATACATTACAGGTTCAAATTTATGATTACTTCAAGTTAGGGTTGTTGACTAATCCAAAACAGGGCATGTGAGACTAAAGAAAAGTTTGATGAAAATACTAGTCTCTTCTTGTTAAAGTTAAGGAAGGTTGCAAGAATGTGATCATATACACCAGGTCTATTACATAGCTACAAATCAGATTTGGATGATGAAATTTATGAGGTCTTTTGGTTGAGGTACATGTTGAGTACATGGTTGAGACAAGCAGTTGATGAGTTGGCACATACATGAGGTGTATAGTTGATGATGTTAGTACATATTGATGAGTCACAGTTTATTAGTAGCTGAAACATGATTGGAACATACTTGGTACATGGTTGGATGAACTTTTTTATGGTACAGGTTGATTACAGGTTGTTTGGTATAGGTTGTTGCATGGTTGATGCACTTGTTTATGGTACAGGTTGATTACAGGTTGAGGTATAGTTTGATGCATGGTTGATGCATGGTTCAGATTTATTAGTACATATTTACAATGATATATCTGACAGTGATAGTGTGATAGTGGTTCCATCATTATACTTCTACTTTAGGGTGGCAGGACAGGGCAAGGATAGGTGGTTGTAGCCACCTTCCAGTTGTAGATGGAGAACATAGGGGGTTGTAGCCTCCTTCTAGTAGCAGCCAGAGAATTGCGGAGTTGGAGATTTCGTCAGGTTGTAGCCTGAGAAAATAGGGGGTTGGAGCCTCCTTCCAGTTGCAGCTAGAAAACAAAGGAATTCGGTGCTTCCAATGGATGCAATTCTTCAAGGCATATAAGAAAAAGAATTATGTGGTTTTCTCCCAATTTGGGTTTCCATGTAAAACATTGGTGTACTGTGTATGTGTGTGATTGATTATTTCTTACTTCTCATTATTGGATAATAATTCTACATTGATATAACATTTGAAGAAAAAGGATTATAATTACACTATTATTGATTCACCCCCCCCTCTCAGTAATCCAAAAACCATATAGTACATTGGGAATAGCAAAGGTGGAAATAAGACCTCCAATCTCTTATCCAATCAGATCACTACATATATGTAATTTTTTATTATATAAAAATATATGCGTTTAATTCCATAGCTCCAACAATAGGTATTGTGCAAATATTTAGGGTCAAAGGACAAACTAATATGTAGTCAACGCATTATCGATCGCTATAGTCCCTCTATGCCTACGGTAGGGACTAATATTTCCCCCATGTATAATGCATAACTCATACACTTTACCCTCCTCTCCATTTTTTGATATCAAATACTCATGTAGGGGTTTAATATTATTAAAAATAATGAGAGAAAGTAGTATTAATACTAGACCTAAATAAATAAATAAAATATGCACCAACAAAGATCTCTTCGGAATTACAGAGTTGATATGTGTATAATACAAACTCATATGAATGTTGAACTAAATAAATTAATCTCTTTTCCAAGAAAAACGGAAAAATTCCAAGTTTTTCCATTCATGTGTCGAGGATAGAATTTCTTAGTTTTTGATATGATAAATTCTCATTCTCAATATTCAACTTATTAAGACAACAAATAGTAAAATTAGGAAACTTACCAGGATTTATCAGCCTCCATTCACCAAGTAAAATATTTCTCATGAAACTATTAAAATATATAAACACATGTATTTTATTTACTTAAATTTCTTTCCAGAAAATTAAGTTCTCCTAGAAATAAAACTTCCCCACACTAAAATTTATGTTTTATCAAGACATAGTACCCACCTAAAATTATGCAAGTCTTTACCATTATTTAGGACAAAGACACCAATTCAGGTCTTTACCTTTGGACATGGTTTTCACTGAGTAAATCCAAGTAGGAATTATATTCTTACCATGCCTTAATGAAGCATAAATTAAATACAAGACATATAATTCTTGATTTCATTTTATTTCACACATTGTTCATGTTAAATACTTTGTCCTTTGAACTATATGGCCTAGGCTTATCAGATCAGAATTATGGTCCATATTTCTTTCCAAGACTCCCCCTTTTCAATTTTATTATGTTGGCTGAAAGTTAAGTGATTTTACTCATGCTCTCGAAAATCTGATATACAACTCAATATTATAGGTAGCAACACTCATTGAACATAAATTATACATTCTTATTTTCAGATGCTCTCTGAAGACTATACTAGCTTAGTCTTCACTCTTCACACATGAGATTTATTCTTATAAATTACTGCAAATGAGCAACCAACACTCTGTTCTTACTCAGAGTTACAAATTACTTATAACAACATTTAAAAATAAGACAACCAGAGGGAAAAAAAAGATATATATTTTTTTCACAACTCTCTCCAAATTTAATAACCAACCAGGCACATGAAACAACAATTTCACTACTTTAACATAATATAAAATTATTCAAATAACCAATATAAATCCCATAACATCAAGGAAACTTATCATGGTATAAATGAAACAAAAAAACACTTATGTGATACTTTCATATTGATTGGCAACTTCTAATGGATAAATCTCTTTCCACTCAACCATAGGCACAACTGTCTTTTGTCCATCCCTATAGTTGGCCAATCCCAAGCCAAAATATGATTCCATGAGGGGAAATTCTTTTACTTGGAAAATGGTAAAAAAATATGAAGGCTATTCTCCTTCATATACAGGAACTTAGAAAGCCAAGTCTTCAATCACCAAGAAAGGGGGCTTGCTCTTTCCATAAAGAACCACAAAAACTAACATACACAACACAAGGGAGGCCTCTCACTATCCAATAGTCCCTCAACACCCTCCCTTCTTGTTACCTTCGTTCTTTCTCAACCAATCACTAAAAATTCATAGCCATGTTATCAACTTGATTTGAAGATAGTTGCCATCGATTCCTGCACCTAGAAAACATATTTCTTCTCTTCTCTCTATTTTTTCTCAGAACTAGAGAAGTATCACCCCCTCTTCTCCACTCATATTTGGTCCCTAGACCCAACTATGTGCATCCTCTATCATTTGTCCATGTTCTTCCTCATTTTCCTTTTTTCTACAACAAGATTTTGTGGGTCAAATCCCCCAATTCGTGGTTCAACCTATAATTCTTTGGATGTGTACTTTTTTTCTCATGCTTCTAAGGCAAGGAAGTTGGTAGTTCAAGTACCAACTTCCTTCATTAACTAAAATTCTAGAAAAATGGGAAATCTAGGTTTTTCTTGAATATTAAATTGGCAAGGAAATTTCCTTGCTATTTCCCTCTCATGGCATCATTTCTTTGTAAGTTCTCCACCCATCAACAATTTTTTTTATTATTATTATCATCAAAGTGCATTTTATCATTTTGATTGTCCGTCATGGTCCAAGAATAAAACATGTTATCCATGGTTCTGGCGACATTTGGCATATATTTACATATTGGGGCAAATAGGGGTATTACATGACTAGTGAGTGTAAAATCCATTAGTAGAAAGGAGTTCTTTCCAGAAAACCACATCTACAAATAGTGTTAATAATGAGGCCAATATAGAAAAGTTGATTAGATATCCCCTCTTCACTTGTTTAGTGGTATTATTGCATGTATGGGGGTTTTGGAGTTGACTAGAAAGTCCATATTTTGACACCACTTCTCTATGAAATTTTGGGTTCATATTCCTTGCCCATATATGTAGTCTTGACCCATGATTTTTTCTCCCAAACACCAATTATGAAGTGGTATCCATAGTTACTTTTCCTAGGGCATCACACATGCGAATACAGGTGCACGGTGCTTCTGGTATGCGAGGCAGATGTATAATATCTGTCTCAACTCTGTTGGAGGGTTCTTATCTTCATGAGGTTACTTGGACCTTTCATTCTTTTTGTGGAAATGTCACCATAACTATCTCTTGAAACTTTTCTATCCAAGTCTTGGGGACTTGACATCCCCTAGGATTTTTGGTTTTCAAAAGGCCCCTTTAACCAACAGTTTGTTTGCTTGTTGAATATTTATATTTTCTAGGGTTTGATATGTGGCTATTCATGTATAGTTGAGCATATATTATTGTTTTTATTTTAGGTTAAAAAACATTTTTCATGATGGTTGACCAACCCCTTCACATCTCATAGAGAGTGAGGAATTCCTTTGAGTGAAGAGGAACCACTAACAACCAGGCAATTGCAGGTGTCCACAGTAGATGACACTAACACAATATATTTTGAATCTCATGCATAATATTTACAGGAGTTTGAACAAGTGGAGATTCAATTCGTTGATGGAATTCCTCCACCAAACTTTAGTCATCCTTTAACTAGTCCTTTCTACCCTTTACTTGTTCATGTGCATAGGCCATTTCACTATCATTTTTCCTATTTCACCAATCCTCACATGATTCCAAGAATGAGTGGGCCATCCAACATGGTTTTTCCATATCTATGCCCATGAAATTTTGTTTTTCCATTTGGGGAATGTCACTAGTCACATCATTTCCTTCTAGAAGTATTCCTAGTGTTATATTTCCTATTGTTTCTACATTTGAAATTGTTTTTGGTGGGGGGGAGGCCATGGTTTTACTGCTAGAAGGTGGTTTCCACCCATTTTTGGTATCCCTATAGGTGGCTTCACAATAGAAAATTCTAGTTTTCCATTGGGTTGAAGTTTTAAACTTGGGTATGGTATTGCCACTAATGTTTTTACAATCACTAGGGGTAGTAATGGCATTGGGGGAAGTAATTTCCTTGGGATTAGTTTATGGGGGGGCTGCGAGGTCCATATCAATCACAAGCTCAATATTATTTCCATCAGAATCCATTTTCCAACACAGAGTTACCTTTCTCAATGACTTTGAATCTACTTGATCTATATGGGTTGATGAATGACCCCATACAACACCACCCTTGGTGGATAGAAATTCCCAGCAAATTACCATATGATATCCCAAAGTTTGACAATGACCTGGGAAGATACTTCCACACATGTCATGACATATCATATTTGTTGTTCTTCAAACTCCTCAGTGAATGATTGTATAAGGTTAAGACTTTTCTAGAGGACCTTGATGGGAAGTTACACTAAATGGTACATTTAGTTACTAGGTGATTTGTATAGTGACTTTCATCTGCATCCATGTCCTTTTTTATATACTTCGAACTATCGATTCAATATGATACCAGAGATGATATTTTGACATCATTGCATAAAAGTGATTCCATGCATATCTTAGATCATATTCATTGAATGGATATGGAAGTGTAGGCTTATTAGAGATGAGATTTCAAATCAATTACTAGCATATTGGTTCATTAATTCATTATTACCATCGATTTCCAAGGACATATATGTTGGAGGTAGTTACCGAGGAGTAGGTAATCTTACATACTCGGCATTTAGATTTGATCCACACTTAGTTTATCACATTTTACTATATAATTCCACATGGTTAGATCCCTTCAACAAATCTAGTTAAACCAAATTTGGGACAACATTTAAATGTTGTGGTTGGTGCCATATCCCATGGTTTAGTTGGCTAGTTAAGTGATTATATGATTCATATGTCCATATCAATGAATACACCCACAACTATTCCAACAACCCAAGGTGTTATAGTCATTTCTTAGACATCCAAGGTTCATTCAATGCAATCAACACAATTGAAAAACTCTCAACAACCTAGAGGAAAGAAGAAGAATACAAAGAAAAATTCTAATCCCAGGCAAGGGACTGATCAAACTCAAAATGATGATGTAGGAGGTACAAAAGGGAAGAATAAATTGAAATTTCCCTACAACATTTACTGTGGATACCATATTACTAACTAGTTTCCTCGAATGGATGACATTCATCACTTTTTATTTCAGCAGGGAGCTCCCCAGCAACATGTTGTTCTAAGCAACAAATTTCCATCACAAAAATAAAAAATGGTTGCATCAAATCGTACACCATCGTAAGGGGGAATGAAAAGTAACCCTCAGAAAAGGGTATATACATTGAGTGAAAATGTATACATGTGTGATTAGATGGTCAATTTTCAAACTTGAGCTTGTAATTATGAGAATCCTAAGAATGGTTGTTTAGATAAGGATATGTCTTATTTCCAGCCTAGTGGCATTATCTCTAGCAACATCCGGTGCACTGTTTAAACTCCAATCCAAGTTTCACTCTGCCAATTCCTCGCTCTCCCAAATTCATCCCCAACTCCCGTAACATAATCCTCCCCCCCAAACTCCTTTCCCCCCTTATACCTCCTTCACTAACTTCCCTTCATTTACTCCCTTACCTAATATCTTATCCCATTATTAAATATCTTATCCCATTTATTAAATATCTTATCCCATTATTAAATATCTTATCCCATTTATTAAATATCTTATCCCATTATTAAATATCTTATCCCATTTAT
>ML817267.1:63018-75304 GCA_009831015.1 Picea engelmannii
ATAATACTTAAATTAATCATAATCAAGAATAACTAATTAATAACAAATAATTAGTTAAGGTTATTTTAATAAATAAATATAGTTTAGCTAATCTTTTAGGATTACATTATTAAATTAATTATAATTTATAATCAAGGGTCGTTACATGAGATCCATAGTTTATATATAGCTTGTACAATCGAACACCATGTTATAGGAATTCAATGTTCACACATTCAATCCTCATGGAATCATTGTTTCCTTTCTAGTTGAGTTAGGTGGAAATAATGTTTCGATCAAAGTTGAAGTAGTCGATGCCCCACTAGATTACAATATTTTGTTAGGAAATAGTTGGATTCATGCGATGAAGACCATAGTGTCCTCAGTATTTATGGTTCTCCACTTTTTGCATGAAGGGAAAGTGGTCACTATGTATAAATTGGCATATTGTACATTGGATTCTAGAACTAACATGTGTACGAACATTCAATTCACTAGTTGTTCCTTGAGAATGTATGACAATGTTGGTGTGGACATGTTCAAGGATTCGTCATTGATTGGAAAATTTACCTTGCCTCCACCATTCACCTCTTCTAACTTATCTCCTATATTTATCATCTCTCCAAGTGTTATTGAATCACAGGGTTCCTCGTATCATTGGGTAGTATCTAATCCTTTGGAAGTGGATTCATTTAGATCCAGTATGCCACTAAGTGCGGGAGATATTTGCTATTAAGGATTCTAGTCAACATCAACTGATGTTGAACAATATCTCCATCTCTATGTGGAATATAATCAATGCACTTTTCCATTTTGGGCCATCAACTCTCCTATTTCCCATGCTTTCTTAGATAATGAGTTACCTTCAAATGAGGCCATCTTAGAAGTCATGTCTATGGTAAAAAAAACATGGGATGATATGTATCATTAATCATAAGTTATTCCCAAAATGGAATAATTGGTGGTTGAAAACATAAATCTTGATTTTGGACAAAGGGTATTTTTTGGGCCATCGAGTGAAATTCCAAGTCTTGGCCGATTTGAGTCTCAAATTTATTTTTCATAGCTTGCCACTAATTTATCCACTCCAAATCATATTGAATATGAGTGTATTTTACA
The DNA here is from genome assembly GCA_009831015.1 of Picea engelmannii. Taxonomy (NCBI): domain Eukaryota; kingdom Viridiplantae; phylum Streptophyta; class Pinopsida; order Pinales; family Pinaceae; genus Picea; species Picea engelmannii. Next base: position 64,117 of record ML817267.1, read on the forward strand.
TTTTCCATGTCCTAATGGGAATCCTTAAGGGTTGTGTTAGCTCGTTATATTACTCACCATGTTTATCTTCATGTAGTTCCTAACAATGACTTGGTTCTAGTTTATAACTAAATCATGAAGATTTAGCAATGTGGAAATTTTAGTCTATGTGGTGTGGCCCTGGCAAGGTGTTACATTTTATGCTGACCATGGCACATGAGTTCTTATATGATGATAGAAATACTTGGCCCAAGACTAGAAATGGGCCCTACTCTATGTAAACCATCAAGCTACGTAGCAATTGTACATGGTGTATTTTAGTAGGTGTGGGATGTGAGTGATTTTAATTATTACATCAATCAATTCAGTTCAATGCTTATCATGCTTGTTTCTTGATTTGTAGATGTCAATTATATCTCCTTGGCCCTCATCACAGACACACCCATGGTGATACCAATAGATTAATATATGTTGGTTGGTTCGATAGCTAAATATGTCTTATATTTCAATTTTTCAAATTAATTAAGAATTAATAGAAGCATGTTTGTATACAAACATGGATTTCTAATAAAATCATTTGAAACCATATATATATATATATATATATATATACAACTAATAAATCATATCCAAAAATTATGTAGTGTAAAAAAATAAGATACATGACTCATTATGATACAACGTATATACATCCAAAGGACTATATATATATATATATATATATATATATATATATATATATATATATCCACAATGGTACAAAAAAGGGGGTGAGGACTACCATCTAGTCATCCATAGGGGTGTGAGTCTCATGGTAACACACGATCACATTGGATACCCACCTTAGTAGCTAGACAAAGGGGCATGGTACTCTTACAACGTAATGTTGTAACCTATGGGGGACCTCCTTGACCCTCATCATTGGGACACCCATGGGAATTCCCTCGAGGTTCCTCCACACCTCACAGATGTTTTCAACAAGATCCTCAAATCCTTCTCCCTCCTCTGGCTACTACTCATCCCAATCCCTATGGTAGTTGGGGGCCATCCCCACCAAATGACTTGGTTCCACCTTTCTGCCTTGTCAAGATCAATATTAGTTACACTGCATACCAAAAAAATACATATCTCATAAATCCAAAAACATTAAAAAATTGAAAAATTGAAAAAAGACAAAGTTGTTTTCTTACTGATGTCTCCCCAATGAGAATTGGGAGGTAGTGAAAGCTCATAATCTTGTATCAAATCAATGCTTTCATATGGATATTTCTCAATCATTACTATCTAATCATCCCACCAATCAGTAAACTCCTAGACAAATGTGCCAAGGGGTAATCCTTCACCAAGAAAGTCCATATAGTCTATCCACATCCTCATATTGGGATTGGTATGCCTAGAAAATTGTGTCAATACATGAGGTATCATATAAGGAATCCTATATAGGAATAATGACACTAAAATAAAGCTATAGTTGAATTTTTTTTGTCAACCTATCCTACATCTAGTAAGTTATTCCTCCTTGAGATTAACTAGAAATCCGGTACACCAAAAAAACATAGCGAGGTTCAACCACTCAAGAACATAATGCACATGGGACTTGGGTTCTAGGTAGGGTGCTATAAATCTATCCACTTGAGTAATCATAAAGAGGATATTCTACAAAGGTGATTTTACTACATCCTTGATTCGGAGTTGATTAATGATTGTTTGAGACCCTATATGAAAGTGAGCAAAAATGTAGTCATTAATGGAGCCATTAGTTCCATCCTTTCCCCCTTTTAGGAAAATCGGCTCCCCATGTCGGGATATTCCTATAATGAAGTATATTTCCTCAAAATTAAAGGTTAATATCTCATACCTTACTTACAATAAATATTGGTTGCGATCCCAAAACATGACCAGTCTCTCCAACATAATCATATGTGATAACATCATCATATGGGATCTCATGTTTTGAGTCTTGAAGAACTTCATAATTCCACAATCCCATAGTACATCAAGCATGTGTTGGTCCCTCATGGATTTCACATACATAGCCTCATGTTCCATTTATTTACACTTCAACATGGTGGAAAACTTGCATACATAATTAATAAAAATCATATTTTAGTTGGCAGGAAACAATTGGAGGAAAAACAAACTTTTTCTTGGTTTTGGGAACAACTATGGATTTTCACTTGAGTAGACGCTATCAATCATGGATTTATCATGGAAAATACTTAGCTATGGCCTTTTGGCCATGACTGTTAGTGGGTGAACCCATGGTAATGCATTTGTGGCCCTTGTGTGGTTCAACACCAACCCAAAGCCTAATAAACTTAAAATGAAAACTACCAAATGAAAGGGCATGGCTTGAGGGCCTACTTATTCCATATGAAATGGAATTGTGTTGGTCAAATATGCTTCAATGGATGTCAAATGTTTTTAGAGGTGCCAAATTTTTATCATAGGTAAGAATTTTAAAATGGTGAATGTGAAAATAATCTCTATTGTCCATAAATATACTATTTCTGGGCATTTTTGGGGTTCAAAATGACCATTTTTAAGTCTACACTAAAATTTTGGCATTTATTACTCATAATTCATGTTTTCATATTTTTTTTTATGAGATTACATTATGCAATTTAACCCAAGGTTTAGTATTTCTAGATGATTTCTATAGGACTTGGTGACATATTGTTTGGTACTTTTTGTGTCGTTTTTCACTGAACTATGAGGTATGTGTTCTAAACTTACATATAACAACAAGTTTTTCCTTTCATTCCAATATTGCATTATCAACCATCACTTTTGATGACATTATTCCTTAGGTTCAATTCTTCCAGGTTGTGACATTATCCTTCCCTTCATGGGTTTCCCTAGTTAACATTCCCTTTTCCATTTCACACCCATGTTGTGATTATCTGTAGGCTTGGAAACCCTTATTTATCCCTACCATGAATAAAATTTGAGATCTCATTATTCTCTCTTAAACATTTTTTGGCGATGTCCTAAGGGGGTTGCCATCATCATTTATGTTTCTTTATAGTGGCATATGTTTGAAAACACATGTATTCCAATAGAGGATGAACACCTTCAATAACCACTCACACAATCCAATAATATATCAACACAATGATGTTTGTACATTGTAAAAACCCTGTGGGGAAAAATCCATAGCCTAGCCAACGTGGCCCCTTGGAGAAATTTATTAATGAAAAAGAAAATATGTTATAGAGATTTTATCACAATCATCGAAAAATTACCCTCCATGCTCTTTAAATAGAGATCATGGACCAATCAGGTGTTAAGCCATGGATCAATGTAGTTGTTAATATTGAAGAGAATATGATCCTTTGGATCACTCTATGTTGGGAACAAATCGTGACCATCGGATTACAATGCATACTAAATAAACACACTAAGAAACACACTTCATGACAATGAAGGAGGCATTAGATCCTATCCCTCCTTAGTGACAACTTCATGAAATCCTAACACATATCAAAATTTGGAAACCTTTGCTTCTATAAGAGACTTTGTGGAAATGTATGCAACTTGATATTCTTTAGGGAAAAATAGCACTTCAATAACTCGATCATGAATGAGATTTTGGATGAATTGCATGTGTAGGTCGATGTGTTTGTTGTTTTGATGTTAAAATAGATGTTTGGTGAGCTTCATGGAACTTTGATTTTCACAATAGAGGGTGGTCAAATATTGTTATTGGAATCCAAACTCATAAAGGACCTATCAAATACACAAGGCTTCTTGACTTGTGTTAATCGTTGCTCGATACTCTACTTTTTCTAAAGAAATAACAATAGCCTATTGTTTCTTACAATCCCAAGTGACATTTATAGAACCAAGGCTGAAAACATAACCCGTGGTATACTTTCTATCATCATGGTTGTCGACCCAATTTGAATAACTGAAAAAAACCAACAAATGAGTTCCCCCTAAAATGTACCTCGGACATACCAAAGTATCCTTTTAGTTTCTTTCCAATGTCTTTCATGGGGTGTTTTCATATACCAGGAAACAAGACCAACAACAATGTAAATATCAAGACAAGAATGAGTCAAATATAAGAGGCTACCAACTAATTGATGGTACCAGGTGGTATCAACTTTGGGAGAAGTACGAGAGGCAACAAGTTTGACTCCAGACTGGAAGTCAAAAGGGGTTGTTTTAGAATCATCCATGTGAAAGTGGTGAAGAAGGTCACAAGCATACTTGGACTGGGAAAGAAAAATTCCTTCCTTGTTTTGCATTACTTGAAGGCCAAGGAAATAATGCAGATAGCCTAAGTTTGTCATTTCAAATTTCTTTTTAAGGCTATATTTCACATGGGTTAAAAGTTTAAGGTAACTAAGAGGATAAGTTCATCAACATAAAGAACACAAATTATGAGATGGATTCCTACTTTCTTGGTATAGACATTAGGATCAAAATGACATCTACAAATCATTGCCAAGAAGAAAGATGTCCATTTTGGCATACCAATATCAAGGATCTTGCTTAATACCATAAAGCTATTTATTAAGGTGGAAAAAAAGGTTGGAGTCATTTTGGACATAGCCAGGAGGTTTTTCCATGTATATTTATTCTTGCAAATCCCCATGTAAGAAGGTGGCCTAAACATCCATATGATTTACCTCCCATTTATTTGAGGAAGCAAGGGCTAGAACACGACAGATGGAATTCATTTTGGCTATGGGGGAAAATGTTTCATTATAGTAAATCCATTCAACGTGAGATAATCCTTTAGCTACTAGTTGAGCCTTGCATCTTTCAAAACTTCCAGCTTATGCATACTTAGTTTTGTACACCCATTTACATATGACAAGTTTTCTTCCTTTTGGAAGAGGTACAAGATCCAAAGTATCATTCACCATTAAAGAGCGATACTCTTCACTCATTGTTGTGTCCCAATAAGGATGACTAAATATTCTGCAAATGTTTATGGATCATGAGTCTCTAGAACTTGAGCCAAAAAAGAAGAGGCTCACTGGAAATGTGAACGTGTTTGACGTTGATCTGAAGGATCACTAGAATGATCACCAACTACTTCTAGATTTGAATTGACCCATCATGGAAGCAATGGTGTTGGTGCAATTTCGTGTTCAATGGAATCATAGAGAGGAAGGTGAGCAGGAGGAGGTGGATTTACATTTGCACTATCATAATCTGAAGAATAAGAAACCAAAATAGGAATATAAGATGGTATAAACTTCAAAGATGTCTCACATGCCGAAGAAGGCACAAATGTTGAATTAGGCTCATAGGATAAGATATTTTCATCAAATTTAAGATATCTTATAATAACAATTTCATTAGAGTGGGGTTTAATAAGTATATAACTTTTGAAATATTTAAAATATAAAAAAATAAATACATTTCTCACTTTTAGGTTGTAAATTTTTCCTTTTCTCATGAGGAATGTGATCCCATGCCACACTACCAAATACACGGAAGTGGCTTACATCTGGCTTAATTTTATTCCATTCTTATTTCGTTGTTATATATTTGATATCCTTTATGGAAGTGTGATTTACTATGTAATTTGCAGAGTTAATGGATTCCATCCAATAATTAAGAATTAATCCTTTATATTGGATCATATAAGTAGCCATTTCTTTTAATGTGTGATTATTTCTTTGCAACAACACCATTTTTTTGTGGTATATATGGAACAATTAGTTGCATTTGAATTCCCTATACACTGTAGTAACTTGTAAATTTATTGTTCACAAAATCTCCTCCATTACTTGTTCTTAACCTTTAAACTTGATTTCTAGATTGTTTTTGTACAAGGGCCTTGTAGGAAAAAAATTGTCAAACACTTTGTTCTTAAGTTTTAAGAAGTAAATCCAAGTTCTCCTGGAGAAGTTTTCAATGAAAGTTAAGAAATACTTGCACCCGGAGAAAGAAGGAGAATAAAGTAGACCACACGAATCACTATGAACAAACTACAAAGAGCCCGAGGTGTGCCAAGGGGTATGTTTGTCAAAACTATCCTGATGATGTTTTCTAAGAACACAACTGGAACAAACACCATCTCTACAAGAAACAAGAGGAATACTAGTCACCATGCGTTGATTAAATAGTTTATTAAATGAGTGATAGTTTAGATAAACAAACTTCTCATGCCAAAGTTTTTTCAAGTCATCTCTATGAGCAAAAAAATATAATGGAAAAGGTGATGAGACAAACTTGTCGAAATTGCATAACCTGGTAATATCATCAACAATTCCAATTGTGACGACATGCTTAAGATATTTTAAATCACATATTACAACTTGGTGAGGTGAAAATTCTATGATTTTACCTCCACTTGAATGAGTGATATGATACACTGATAGAATGTTGCATGAAATATTTAGAACACGTAATACATCATTGAAATGGACATTATCTACCTGAACTATTCCAGACCCTACAACACTAAGAGATACATCATCACCAACAAGTATTTTCTTGGTGTTACATTAATTAAGAGAAGAAAATATATCTTTATCCTTAGCCATATGATAAGCTTCTCTAGAATCAATAAACCATTGATCAAAAGAAGAAGTAGAAGTTACATTGAAGGAGAAACTAGAAGTAGAAAGTGCATGTCCATGAGAAGAATAAGAAGGAGAACCAATATTGATGGTCTGCTTATTCGTTGTCACTTCTAAGGATTCCATATTTTTAAAACATTTTGACTCCACCATATTTCCCACAAAAGTTTCAATGTCTATTAGTCTTCTTATTTTTGGGTTTTTCTCCTTTGTCACCCTTAGGAGTAGAAGCTAGTGGAGAGGGTTTAGGACCCTTTTTTTTCTCATTGTTGTGGAAAGGAGGTTACTTCATGGAATTCTTGAATTTATCTTTCTATTGGGCCACTAAATTGGTGTTGGATGCACCTGCAGTGCTGATGATTCCAAGTTTCACAAGAGTATCTTGCTTCTAAATAAGAGCATCACAAAAATACTCAAGAGAGGGATTTTAGTAAGTACTCCCTAGATATTATCTAGTGGCATAAAAGGTATATCCAAAAACATAATATGCACTACCAACCTTAGAAAGAATAATATATATGCATCGATATTCCTTCAAATCTATTTTTCAATCTATACATAGAAGTCTAAGTGTTTTGAACTTAGATAAACAATTTTCAATGCAAGGAAAATAATTGGGACTTAAAGTCATTAGCTGATTTTATAAATGGTGGGATCAAATAATATTGTATTTACCAAACACAACTTCAAGCTTTTCTAGGGATTTATCTGGGCCATCAATTCCTTGAAGGTGAAACCTTAAATCAGGATAGATGGACATTCTGATTAGTCCACATGATTTTTCACTCTTATTAGTCCATTCGACTTTCTTTTCATCATCAGTGGGTTCTATTTATTTTTCCAAGGTAATTTAGTACTTTACTTCTTGATACATCTTCCATATGGGATCTCCATAAGAATTAGTTGGTACTAGTAACCAAAATATCACTAGGATAAGCCATATTAAATATGCAGAGAATATGGATTTAAGATATGAAACTGATGGTCTGGATAGAAATTTCTCGAAAAAATAGGTTGTTTAGAAAAACAACACTGAAAATGAACTTTGGATGTGAAAGTTATGCCCTTTTGAAAAAAAAGGAATAAACAGTAACCAAAGAGCCACGTGGAAAGTAGAAGTTGGTTCACGTGGTGATGACCTCTTTAAATAAATTTCTTATAATATCATTTTTAAAAATAAGTTGCTTATGAAGTGACCCACTTTTATAGAACAAGTTAGAATAACGTTTACAAAGAAGTTACTTTTTAAAGGAAAGTTGCATGCGAAACAAATAACTTAAAATAAAATATTAAAGTTATGTAATAATGATTCACTTTTATAATTAAGTGAAATGCACTTTACAATGAATGCATGAACTTAAAAAAAAAATAACAAAAAAGAGACTTGAACTCAAGACCTGTTATTTTATAATAAAGAAACTTTTAGCCAAGCGAGATAGTGAAAAACACAATTTAATCTTAAGAAGGAGGATTGGGGGTGTTGTTGTTTTTGTGGAATATGGCCTTGGAGAGTGTGCTAAAAAAAAACTTTTCATGTGTTCACACAAGAAAAAATGTTTTCTTCTCGATGGCAACAAGGGTTAGATATCACGTAGCTTAGCTAGAAAATGTAGTTTTCCCTTTGTTTCTAATTTACCTAGATTGCACAGAGCCCATGGAAAAGATCATACTCAGACAAAAAAAACCCATTCCTCTTTGTTTTAGATTTGCTGATATTGCACAGAGTGTAAGGAAAATATCAGATGGAGATAAAAAAGAGTAGCAACCTAGAAACAAAAAAAAAAACATAAAACCAAAATAAAATCGTAATATTATCTCTATAAAAATTTAAAAGGGCATATTCAGGATTTATACCTTCAGATTTGATTGAAATGGTCGTATATTGGGAAAAAAAAACTTTTTTAGTGAAATGAAAATATTTTCTAGAGGAAAGAAGCACTCTGGATGCAATGGAATATTCCTCTCATCCCAAATATGTATGGAAATACCAGAAACTAGAGATGTTGAAAAACAACTTCAATATATCGATCTAAGATGGGAGCGGGTCTTCAAATGTGTCATTATAGCATGTTTGACAACAAGTATTTCAACAAAGGATGAACACCTTCAATAACCACTCACACAACCAAATCAAAGATCATCACAATAATTCTTTTACGTGGTAAAACCCCTGTGGGGAAACATACACGACCCTAGCCAATGTGGCCACTTGAAGCAATTTATTAATGCTATAAGAAAATATGTTCTAGATATTTTCTCACAATCGATCATCGACAAATGACCCTCCATTCTCTTTAAATATATATCATGGACCAATTGGGTGTTAATAAATGGATCAATGTATCCATTAAGATCGATGATAATATGATTTGTTGGATCACTCTATGTCAGGAACATATCATGATCATCGGATTATAATGCATATTAATTCAAACTACAGAAACACACTAAGAAACACATTTTGAGCTAAGGACACATTAGGAAAGGTTAATATTAACTAACTCCTAAGTTTCTAAATATCCTAACAACATATGCTTACTATTTCTTATGTCCTAGTGCACATTGCTCACCACTATTTTCTTTACTCTTGCTTACTGCCATTGCATTCACTCTTGATGTCTTGCCATTTTCATCAATTTTCCTCCATTTTGTGTCCTTTACACTTGGAGAAAAATACTATGAGTGGAAATCACTTGCCCAATACCTTTTTTTCATTTGATTTGTGTAGGTATATTCCATTCACTTGGACTTACATAGTTGCATGCAATTGAGCCACTAGTTTTTTCCGCTCATCATACTTTTATATCTTTTTTTTCGCTCATAAAAACATGAAAATGACACTAAAAAAATTCAAAAAAGCATAAAAAAGAGGATGCGGGGGGGGGAGAGTCTCAATTTATATTCAATCAAGTGGCATCAATTAGTCGTTAGCTCCCTTGAACATGGAACATGTTTGCATATTTGTAACATGTTTGGGATTTATCTTGCCTAGGACTTGTACCATGATTATCAGTCATTTACTCCTTTGTCTCGTTACTCGTCCAGTCAGTATGGACAACACTTCAATGCCTCTTGTGTTGTTGCAATATATCATCGGTCCTCTTGAGTTAGTGTTTCCAAATCATCATTATGTCATGCTATATGTTCATGGGAAGTACATTCCTAATTCATCCATTTTGCAGTCTTGTTGACCTTTTCATGTTGACCATCCCTTTGTTAATTTTACTTGGTGATTTAGCTCTTCACACAATCTATCTATTTCAATTTCATGGCAATTGATGGGGGATATGGTAAGTACTAGTAATATGATGGTTTATATCATTCTCAGCATCAACTCATTTATTCACATAATGTATATTTGTACAATCAATGGGGTTGAGTTCAATATCTTGGGTTTAGGGGCATTCTCCATATATGCTACCCTTCCCAAGCCGGGTTGCATTATATATCATTACTATATGAGTACTTTGAAGACCACATTGACACTCTCATTTTTTGTACATGTATTTTTGATGTATACAGTGACATAGATCCACATTGTGTTTTATTGTGGCTATGATCTATTATATGACATGGTTCCATTTTGTATTTTTTCATGGCCATGGTATTGCATATCATTTCATGCATCTGTAGTGTATTGTGTTGACAACCATGCTTTTTCATACATTTGAGCATGGGTATTTCTACCTCAGAGGTGATATCTATACATGATTAGTTGTATGCTTGCATGTACTTCCTAGTTTCTTTATCCATGAGATCCTTCCTTATGCCACTAGTTTCCATATATTTTCTTAATGTATCTTAACCATCAGTTCCTTTTCTAACCTCACACATTTGAGGGAATATATTACACTTGTGTTTTTCACCCTAGGCCTTGAAGAGAACCTAATCATGTTATTATGCCAAAATCATGAGTTGTACTTAATGAATTGCTTGAAAAACATCACATTTGAGTTTGGTCACATTTTTGCTAGGGAGAAATGTAGTCGGTCGCATGTTTCTCATACTCAACTCATGACCAGTCACTAGTTTTCAATACAAAATGCATAGCCACAAACATGATATTATATATTTGGAGAGTTCCAAGGAGATCAACAAGAGATGGGATAGCCATGGTGCATTATTGGTGACGGCCACCCCTGCCCCTCGCGAGCACGGTCGCCCCACCAGGACCTTCACAAATCCGCGGCCCGAAGAGTTGACACTCTTCCTCCCCCTTTCGGGGTTTCGCAACCCACAGTCTCTCTCACACACGCTTTCCCCTTTATAACTTGCCTGGGGAAAGAATCGGAGTCTCGCCTCTCGCGAGTCCCGACGTCGGATGTCTCCTTCCCGGATTACCGAGACCGAGGAAAGTCAACGTTGACTCTTCCTTCGCTTCTCGCCGCTCGAGGGATGTGTCCTCCCACACCCGGACTCAGAAATCCCGAAATGCCGATCCCGCGGTCTCGCTTCTCGTGACGTCGCGCCTCAGTCGCCAATCGTCCCCCTCCCTGAGACCCGAAGTCCCGAGGTCGCGAGGCCCGAAGTCGCGGGCTCCGTCAATGACCGTTGAACCCCGATAAGGAGAGAAGCGGTGGTCGAAGTTAGCCAACTCGTCCTCACGGCTCCCGGCTAAGTGGACCAGTTTCTCCCCTTCTCAGTCCAAGGTATTTCTCCTCAGT
>ML817269.1:0-14827 GCA_009831015.1 Picea engelmannii
AAAGCAAAACTGGGCATCAAAAAATGACAAGACCCAATCCAAAAAAATTTACAAACAATTTCACAAGCTGGCAGTGTATTATAGTGCGAGAATGCCTATAAACAAGCAAAAATTTGAAAAAGGACTAAATTTGAGTGAACTTTTAGATCCAAAGAGTCTGGATGGATCTCCCACAGACTCAGAGACCAGAAAACAAGAAATCAAAGCAAGGGAAACTAGACTAACTAGGAAACAATCCGCTCCCCAGTGGAGTCACCAATTTTGTTATCGGACTAATCGGTAGGTGTAGACACTAGCTGATCTCCCTAGATCCACCTGGATCTAGAACAAAATAGGACAGGACATGGCTCTTTCCTTAAGTTTTAGATATTGAATTTATTAACTAAAGAGGGATAGGAGACATACCGTTTAAATGTCACTTCCTCTCACCATCACCATCCTAGCTCCATTCCAATGCTCATACAATGATGAACCTGCAAAAGAATGCAACCAACCAAAGTGATAGAAATAACATAAACTCAATATAAACCTATGTATGTGATCAAGGAATCATACAATAAAACACAACAAGCTTTATAGGAAAGAATCATATTATGGTATCATATTAAATGTGAAAGAGAGATTACAACCATGGCCTTGATGTCGTAAGGTCCCTTCCAACTGTCCTTCGTTCCCCACACACTTTAACTCCAAGAATTCCGAGAGCACAGATCTGATAGTATTTACAATCTATCTTGACAAAGAAAATCTCAAAGCCACTCTAACCAAGTTAACAATCCCAAGCCAAATCCAACTTAGCAAAAGATCCAAAGCTCCAAGCTAACCAAAGCTAACTTTCTCCATGATAACTCCTCTCCTTTTATAAGTTGAATAGGATAAGGTGAGGAGGTTAGAATGATCCCACTAAATCATGAAAGAGAGTAATATCCAAACCATTCGGATGCCACCTCACCATAGAAGTTTCTCCTTCTAGAAGATTCAAGAAAACACTTGTTTTTTCCACATGTAGGCATTCTCGCACCCTGCCTATAGAGCAACCTGCGAACATATCGCACCCTATCTATGGTGCAAACTGCGAGAATCAGGCATTCTCGCACCCTGCCTATATAACAACCTGTGAAATTCCCTTTTTACAGGGTTTTTACAAGGGAAAATGCAACTTCTTTTCTCAGGAAAAGTTCTTCTCCCTTCTCTCTTCAGGAACTTAGGCCACTGACCCCTCTGAAGGCAATAGATAGGTTTACATCATTAATGGTCATAGGGATGATGAAAATAATGTGTAACAAGTAGCAAGAGGTATTTTCTAGGAAATCTCCTCTAATACATAAGTAAAGCACTAGGTTAGGACAATTTAAGTTTTGATATATCCCCTCACACTTGGGTAGGTGGGTGGATGTGTAATAGGGGACTTTAGCGTAGTTGTAAATTTACTTAGATTAACACCTTGATGGATTTTTGACCATATGAAAAAGTCTTATATGTTCGCCCAACACAAAATATTGACCTACAACTCTTTTCCCCTACTACCAATTTTTAATTGGCACCCTTAGTGGCCATTCCTTGGTTTCTCATAGGTGATTGTACATTGGATGTGCTTGTAGTACTTGAAGTAAATAGTAGATCTCTATCTCAACTCCCTTAGTGTTTTCTTATCTTCAAAAGGGAGATTACATATTGGGTGATGGTTTTATGGAATGCTACTATAACTACTTCTTACACCTTTGTTGGTTGGTCTTAGGATCTCTTTACCCCATAGATGATTTATGAAAGGGTATATTTTTGGCTCTTCATTATTCAAGATTGAAGTGATCACCTTTGATTTATTTATTTTTGGAAGGGTATGTTTTCTTGTGGCTTAAATTTAGGGTTTTATTATAGTAGAGTGTGGAATGGAATCACACATAGTTGGCCTTGGGACTTTGATTTCTTGAAATTCACATTTTTTATGTTTAGTTTTTGTTTGGTCAATGTGGTTGACTAGCTGCTTCATAAATCTAGGAGGAGTTAGGGCATTCCCCATTAGATTAGGGATTTTCCATTTGTAAGGCATCAATTGTCGAGTCCAAATCACCATTTAAGTGATTCCGAGAATAATATGGAATACTTTGAATAGTCCTATTATTGAATAATCCATTGAATACGATCTGACATAATGTTTGGTTGAAGAGTTAAACAATGAATTTATGTGACCTGAAGGGAGTCATCTTTCTCCTAATTAGGATAATTATGTACCCGAGATAAATTTCATGGATGATTCTCCTCCAATCAGTTTTAATCCTCATTTAACCAATCCCCAAGATCCTATTTTTCTATGGGTGGGTGAGTTTCCACCTAGAGATCTAACTATTTTGTTGGAAAATTATCTGTTTGGGATGGCCAATGATATTGGATGATTGGGTACAAGGGGTGAACGTCCCACTATCTTTAGTTTTTCTATTAGGGGCCTTAGTGGTCCCATGGTCACACTACTTGGAGGAAATAATCCTTTTATTAACATTTTACAAGGAGGTGGAAATTATTCTTTGGGGATGCCATTTGTAAGTGTGAATATACCATCTTTAGGTTTTCCTAGTTTTGGATAATCAACTAGGGGCACTGGTTATGTATTTGTCTTTGAGAGAAAAAGTGTTCCTAGATCTAGAGTGGTTGTAGGAAGCATGTTTAATCATGGTTCTAGGATCCATGTTGGAAGTGTATCAATGCATGATATGGGTTTTCCTTTTGGTGTGAGTTTTAATTCAAGAATTGGGTATCAAATGAGTCAAGGTCCTAATTATAGTGGAGAAAATGTCACTAAGGTTAATCATATGGATATAAATGTGGCATATAGTGGGATATCAAGTCCCTTTTCTAGCAACCTTAATTTTATTGTTACAACTTAGTTTCCATTCTTGGTGATCTTAAGTTTGCTCAATTTGTCTCTCTTTAAAAATGACTTGATTTTCCATGATCCAACATGACCCACTATCCTCGTCGAATTTCCATTAGACATCCTAAAGTTTAAGAGTAAATCTAGAGAAGGCCCACTAACCATGTAATTAATTTTCACATATGGTGTTCTTTGAACACCTTGATGGATGATAGAATGCGTTTTCATTTTCTCATAGAACTCTGAGGCTTGGCCTCTATATGCCAAGTCTTGAAAATGATAAAATTATAAAGGATACATGCAAATAGTCTTATACCTAGAATAAAAAAGGAGGAAATGACTCGGTAACAAAGGGATGTGAAATGCACAATAGTCAACCAAGCTAGTAATCACTCATTACCATACATACATAATGGAAATCAAATGTAGGTCACTCCATGTTCATATCTTACCTTATCATTAATGCTTGAGTTTAGTGTCAAGTCCATGGCATGCTTGACCTCCACAAGGTTGATACCATAAGAATACACCCAAGTTGAAATTCCTTCTGTTAGGGTCCTATAAATCATAGGTAATATGTTTATTCATTTATCTATTTTGGGGATCTGTTGGTAATATTTATCCTATGAATCACTAGGTGTCATAGCCTAAAAAATGTGTTTATCCAAACAATGATTAGTTTTTAAAGTATGATGGCCAAAACATAGTTTAGATCTGTGAGATATTTTTGGATATAAATTCATTTCAGAACAAGTTGCATGTGTTTTCATGGAAAAGTGCTCAGAAGCATCTTTCCAATGGTATATTTGGTGCCTCATACCAACATCCATATCAAAAGGTAGAGCAAGATGAAGTTTGAAAATAAATCCTAAGTGAGAAATTATTTATTTTGAATTAATTTTAAAAATTAAATAATAAATCCAAACTCTAAAACATTAGAAAAATATTTTTTTTATGACAACCAAAGTCATAAATTTGAAAGTCAAAGCATATGGCACACCCAACACTTAATTTGTAAAATTCCCAAATAAAAAATACTCGAGATTTGTGAATTAATCACATCAATGGTTATAAGTATGTTTCGGACCCCCCATCCCCTCTGACATTTAACCAAAGGGGGGGGGGTCTGAAAATTGGTTTTCACTCTTACCAAGTTTTACTAGTTGTCACCCTCCCATTAAATCAGACCCCCCTCCTCCTAACCCACTTCCTACCTACCCCCCCTCCGAAAACCATTTTCCCTATTACATTTAAAAATGATTGGCAGGAAGGTTAATGGTTCCATGGTCGAATTAAATTTTCTAGAGTTAGATCTTGGGTTCTTCAAAAACATGGATATATTTTTGAAATGAAGATACAGGTTAATATATTTTTGAAGCTACAGGTAAAAGTAAATGGAGTTATGAGTGAAAACAAAATTCTACAGAGTCAGAAAATATATAAAGAAATATTTCATACATTTATGAAATATTTTTATGGATGGGAGGCTGAGAAATTCATGTAAATGAGTTTTATGAATAGGAGGCTAAGTCAAACAAGAGTTACAAGTGTAAAAAGATTTTACAGGTACATGTGAATTTAAATTTACAACTGCAGGTGAAAATAAAAAAAACACATGGTTTTGAAAATCCATCCAAATATTTACAGGAGTAAAAGGAAATTTACAGGTAGAATTTACATGGTGAAAGTAAAAGGAGATTTACAAATGTGAAATGAGTTTGCATGGGTAAAAGGGAAAAGTGAAAATACTTTACCAACTAGACAAAAAAACACATGGTTTTGTTAATCCATGGATTTGGAAAACAAGATGGTTTATCAAGTCATTTAAATGAATATGTTGAAATTCTAAATCATGAAATTCATTTAAGGATTTAATCAAAATATTTGGAAATTTTATTATTATTTTTCCAATATTTTGTGACAAAATGAATTATTCAAAGGAAAAAATGATATAAATAGAGCTCAAAGGGACAGATGACAGAGCAATCATATTTGACAGGGCAATTAACTGATTTTGTGAAGACAATTTCAACCTTTTTCGAGATTTCAAGGGTGTTATCACATATAGTTTTCAAGGGTAGTAGGTCGTCCAAGTTCGTGGTCTGCATAGGAAGTGTCTGAGTGCATCATGAAATGCAACTCATTTCAGGCTTAAAATACAAACACGCAGGCTCATTTTTGCGATGGTGGAGATCCCCTGTGAGGATCAGATTAGCGCCCCCCTAGGTATTTGGAGTTTCATAATTGCACGAAGTATAGCACCATGAAAAGAGATGAAGCCCAAAGCGAGATGAGTCATTGATCTTGAAAGGAGAACGTGGCATCCAATCCAAGTGTTTGGGAAAATAAGCTTCGAAAGTTTTGAAGTAGGAAGTGTGTAAAAATTCTGAAGGGACGAAGCCCGAAGTCTTGAAGTGAGTCTGGACCATCCGTCAGCAAGGACATGCAACAACCAATCTCTCACTTTGGGAATTTTCCTCTGAGAATCTCTTCATGTTTCACATTCAAAAGCGCTGAAGTCCCGAAGACTCGAAGACTCGAAGTCCCGAAGTGTTGAAGCACATGATGCACTCTCATCAGGCATGACGTGTGGCACTATTTCCAGGTCATTCTATCATGGCCATGCCACCCTCATTATCATGACACATCAGCAGATGTGACATCATATGACATCATCTGGACCACCCATTAGCGGGGACATGTGGCTGCAATTCGTGAGCTCCGGATAAAGGCCCAAAGTAATCCTCAGTCGTTCAATTCGTGAGGACACACATCAGTATATCACCAGATCCGGGTAAAGGCCTTTGGGAGCCCAGGTTTGAGATTTTATTTTCCCGGAGTCTGGAGACCCAAAAAGTGTCTTAGCTGTCGATCTTAGGGAGCCATGTGTCATCATATTCTTAGCTCCAGAGGTTTTACTTGGAGGGAAATGGAGTTTGAGAATTGAAATTCTCGAAGGTCGATCCATGAAGCAAATCTTGGCCGTTGTTTTGAAGGGAAAGATTTGATCCTTCAATCTAAAAAGCATCAGAGCTGAGACATTGATCAAAGGACCTAATATTAGATTGCAAGATCAATGGTCATGACAAATTACGGGGTTGGAAGGTGCACACATTTTAAAATATCAGGGGTAGGCTGCAATCAAAACCGTGGTTTTTAGAAAGGGACGTGTGGCGGTTCATGGTGAATTTCCAGGACAAAAGAAGTTTTCTTTCAGACCACCCTTGGTATCACTCACAATCATGCAATTGCATAGGGTCATGGACCTAGGTCACATTGAAGATGGAGCGATGGAGAGGAGCTACGCCTAAGGCCGAAATCGCCCATATTTGGTCATAGAAGAAGATCTGCTTGGCCTTGAGGCGTTGGGATTGACTCGAAGAAGTCATGGGAACTGCTTGGAACATTCACGAGTGTCAGACGTCATCCTGATCCCAATGAAGTTAGTTATTGAAAATGGGGGCGGTGGTTGAGACCTCATCTCGCCCGATAAATGGAATGCATGGAGAGAAGGGTCGTGGGGGCCGATTGTCAGTCCAAAGTTCCCTGGTGGACAAATTTTCTTGCAGAACCCACACTGAGCCAGGCTCACATATGACGTAAGAAGACCTACACAGTATGACAGAGAAGGTGCCAACTAAAAACTTTGAATGCAATTTTCTGATCACACTCCTGGTGGTTGCATTAGTTCTGAATGGTTGAGCTAGGCTCCCAGCTATTGTAATATTTTTATGAAGAACACTGGTTCTATAGTTATGTATTTGTTTTTTCAAACATCTTGGTTAATCTAAGTCATATTTCTTGCTCCATATTATTTGCCTCTGATACTGAGAGAGTTCATGATTGACCGATTCACATGGATTTTTATGACTGTAGTACGATGAATATTATATTATAGTGCTATTATAATTTCTTTCAGTTTCTTTGAGATTTGAATTCAATAGGATCTTGCATTTAAGTTTTTCCTCCTTAGGCTGTTGGAAGACTTGATGTCCACAACAGACCTCTACACTCTCCTCACCAAAGTATTCCCTCTATTCACCCTTACTCCAACTTACTGACTGAAGTTCATTCCAGACCTCAATTTCTTATGCATGTTAATCCAGATTTCTAAGTTAGAACGTTATTATCATTGAGTCCTCTCCATTTTATCACCTAAAATGCATTTACATTTACTGTATAAACTGATGGGTACTGATATTATCATCTATGCAATTTGAGGGTGACTTATAGTGCTAACAAAGGGCATGAAGATTAGTCTAAGACACCTAGCAACGAAGGATCAATAGATTGAGGATCATTTTGCAGATTTCTAGCAGATAATTTCGAGGTATTATTATTTTTTAGTTATTATTCACAATTTTATTCCAAAATTATTGTAACAGTTTAGGAGAGAATTTATTCTATACATTGTTTCATTTATAATAAACAAGGGGAGAACTTGTACTGAGAGACTACCATTCATTGTAAAGATGTTCACTGAGTTCAAGTGACCTTTTTCATTAATACAAGACAAGATGTATTAGGATTCATGTGTCATATCTATGTTGGTGAAGTGTTTCTTACTGTAATTTGTTTCCTCTGTTTTCACATGTGTTTGTTTCCTCTATTGTTTTAAAGAAAATTAAGTTCAAGATTTTTTTTAAAACATCTTGTTCTGGCTTAAAGCAATATCAATGTTTTCTTCTGAAGTTTAAATATAGAATTCAGGTAACAATGCTCTATATTTAAAGTGAATCCTAATCTGTTCTTCTTTCTCCGTCTCATAAACTACAAGGATCCAGTAGTATGCCTACCTTGCCTTGTTGCATTTAAGCTTGATTATTTCTACATTTGATCATCTTAAGATCTTCTGACTCCATTTGCACAATGGCCTATCTTTATAGTTTCAACCCAACAATACAAAAAAAACAAACCCGAACCATAATAGCTAGCGTAATATTATTCAAAAGAACATAGCTAAATCATATAGAGAGATCCCTCTCTGAAGCTGGCAAGGCTAGATCCCAGCTTTCAAAGTGGTTTTGTGGTTACCTCTAGATTTCCTTCATAGCCTTGGGAAATTACAAAGTGCTAACATAGTGGCGACCATACTGGGGAAGAATTTTTATTTTCCTCATGAAAGATTATCAAGATCCAGATTTGATTACTGATGGTGGATAGTGATCAGACACAAGAAGGCTGAATGTTTCACTTGATGACTCCATGTTCAAAGTATCCAGAGCTTCAAAGTTTTTTTTTAAGGTGATTCCATTGTCAAAGAATTTGAATTTCAGGGCACTTATGGCCACTCCACTACACATTGATTAGATTTCTTGCTAAACAAGATGAAAGAGTATGTGGAAAATCCTATATCTTGTGAATTTATAAAAGAATTCAGGGATAAGTTAGCAAATTTTCAAATTGATGAAGTTCTTTTAACAATTGTGTTTCATTGTTTGAAATCGAGAAAACTTTCACCTGGAATTAAAATTTGTGTTCTTGAGTTAGTGGCTGAAAGATTTGAGAAGGATATTGAACTCTTGGATCTTCAGTTTCAGTCCTATAGTTTCTGAGATCCTAAATAGATTTTTGAAAATATTCCTTCGCCAAAACAAGAGGAGATTGTATTGCCTTTTGATTTTCAGATTGATGAAATTGTTTGTAAACATAAGACTGAAACTGAACAATTGAAATTGTGGTCTAATATTGAGGATACAACTAGAAAACTCAGCCATGTTAAACTGGTTAGTGAATACTTGGAAGATCAACCAATAGATCCTATCTTTATTGATCCTGTAGAAAACTATATGGAGGTTGTTTTCATCTTAATTGTTCAATCATGTTTTTACTGTAAGGACCCGATCCATCATCAACTGCCATGGTAATTACACTGTCCATTTATGGTGTGGTTTAAACATGGTCAAGGAGTCAAGTTGTTGAATTGGTTGCTTGATTGGCTATATTGGATCTTTTATATCACTTGATTCAACCAGTTTTCTTACCACTTAGAGTAGATAGGAATATGAATAAGCTCATCATTCTGAGCATCTCTTTTCAACAATGTGTAGTTTGAGTTGTTTTCAGTTTTTAGATTGCAATGGTGTTTTCCGATTTTAGTTCTCAGGATGGTTGTATCAACAACAAAATTGTTCAAATTTTGGCTCAGTTTATTTTTCAGTGAAGGGATCAAGCCTATGGATCAGGCACTGGAGTTGCAGGTTCTTTGGCACCTCACTAGGAGGATGCCATCCCCAATTGGAGCCATTGTTAGGGTCCTATAAATTACAGGTAATATATTTATTCAGTTATCTATTTTGGGGATCTGTTGGTAATATTTAGCCTATGAATCACTAGGTGTCATAGCCTAAAAAATGTGTTTATACAAATAGTGATTAGTTTTTAAAGTCTAATGGCCAAAACACAATTTGGATCTGTGAGAGATTTTTTCATATAAATTCAGTTCAGAATAGGTTGTAGGTGTTTTCATGGAAAAGTGCTCAAAAGAAAATTTCCAATGGTATATTTGGTGCCTCATACCGACATCCAGATAAAAAGGTAGACGAAGATGAAGTAAAAAGAAAGCCTAAGTGAGAAATTATTTATTTTGAATTAATTTTCAAAATTAAACAATAAATCCAAACTCTAAAACATTAGAAAAATATTTATTTTATGACAGCCAAAGTCATAAATTCGAAATTCAAAGCCTATGGCCTACCCCACACTTAATTTGTAAAATTACCAAATAAAAAATGCTCGAGATCTATGAATTAATCACATCAATGGTTATGCGTATGTTTCAGAACTCCCATCTCCTCCGACATTTAACCAAAAGGGGGGGTCTGAAAAGTAGTTTTCACTCTTACCACGTTTTACTAGCTGTCACCCTCCCGTTAAATCAGACCCCCTCCTCCTAACCTACTTCCTAGCTACCCCCCCTCCGAAAACCATTTTCCCTATTACATTTAAAAATGATTGCCGAGAAGGTTAATAGTTCTGTGGATTAATTAAATTTTCTGGAGTTAGAGCTTGAGTTCTTCAAAAACATGGATATATTTTTGAAATGAAGCTACAGGTTAATATATTTTTGAAGCTACAGGTAAAAGTAAATGGAGTTATGAGTGAAAACAAAATTCTACAGAGCCGAAAAATATATAAAGAAATATTTCATACATTTATGAAATATTTTTATGGATGGGAGGCGCAACAATTCATGTAAATGAGTTTTACAAATAGGAGACTAAGTCAAACAAGAGTTACAAGTGTAAAAATATTTTACAAGTACATGTGAATTTAAATTTACAATTGCAGGTGAAAATCAAAACAACACATGGTTTTGAAAATCCATCCAAAGATTTATAGGAGTAAAAGAAAATTTACAGGTAGAATTTACATGGTGAAAGTAAAAGGAGATTTACAAATGTGAAATGAGTTTGCATGGGTAAAATGGAAAAGTGAAAATACTTTACCAACCAGACAAAACAACACATGGTTTTGTTAATCCATGGATTTGGAAAACAAGCCATGGATTTGGAAAACAAGATGGTTTATCAAGTCATTTAAATGAATATGTTGAAATTCTAAATCATGAAATTCATTTAAGGATTTAGTCAAAATATTTGGAAATTTTGTTATTATTTTTCCAAATACTTTGTGACAAAATGAATTATTCAAAGGAAAAAATGATAGAAATAGAGCTCAAAGGGACAGATGGTGGAGCAATCAGATTTGAGAGGGAAGTTAACTGATTTTGTGAAGACAATTTCAACCTTTTTCCAGATTTCAAGGGCATGAAGATTAGTCTAAGACACCTAACAATAGAAGATCAATAGATTGAGGATCATTTTGCAGATTTCCAACATATGATTTGGAGATATTATTTTATTTTTAGTTATTATTTAGGATTTTATTCCAGAATTATTGTAACAGTGTAGGAGATACTTTATTCTATATATTTTTTCATTTATAATAAACAAGGGGAGAACTTGTACTGAGAGACTACCATAGATTGTAAATATGTTCACTGAGTTCAAGTAACCTTTTTCATTAATACAAGATAAGATGTATCAAGATTCATTTGTCATATCTATGTTGGTGAAGTGATTCTTACTGTAATTTGTTTCCTCTATTTTCACATGTGTTTGTTTCCTCTATTGTTTTAAAGAAAATTAAGTTCAAGATTTGTTTTAAAACACCCTGTTCTGGCTTAAAGCAATATCAATGTTTTCTTCTGAAGTTTAAATATAGAATTTAGGTAACAATGCTCTATATTTAAAGTGAATCCTAATCTGTTATTCTTTCTCCATCTCATAAACTACAAGGATCCAGTAGTATGCCTACCTTGCCCTGTTGCATTTAAGCTTGATTATTTCTACATTTGATCATCTTAAGCTCTTCTGACTCCATTTTCCCAATGGCCTATCTTTACAGTTTCAACCCAACAACACAAAAAACCCAAACCTGAACCATAATATCTACCCTAATATTATTCAGGAGAGCATAACTAAATCATATAGAGAGATCCCTTTCTGAAGCTTGTAGGGCTAGATCCCATCTTCCAAAGTGGTTTTGTGGTTACCTCTAGGTTTCCTTCACAACATTGGGAAATTACAGAGTGATAACATAGTGGCGACCATATTGGGGAAGATTTTTTATTTTCCTCATGAAATATTATCAAGTTCCAGATCTAATTAATGACGATGGACAGTGATCAGACACAAGAAGGCTAAATTTTTCATCTGGCGACTCCATGTTCAAAGTATCCAAAGCTCAAAAGTTTTTTTTAAGGTGACTCCATTGTCAAATAATCTGAATTTTAGGGCACTTATGGAGACTCCACTACACATTGATTGGATTTATTGCTAAACAAGATGACAGGCAATGTGGCAAATCCTATATCTTGTGAAGTTATAAAAGAATTCAGGGATAAGTTAATGGAATTTCAAATTGATGAAGTTCTTTTAACAATTGTGTTTCATTGTTTGAAATTGAGAAAAAATTCTCCTAAAATTAAAATTTGTGTTATTGAGTTAGTGGCTGAAATATTTGAGAAGGATATTGAACTCTTGGATCTTCAGATTCAGTCCTATAGTTTCCAAGATCCTAAATATTTTTTTGAAAATATTCTTTCGCCAAAACAAGAGGAGATTGTATTGCCTTTTTATTTTCAGATTGATGAAATTGTTTGTAAACATAAGACTAAAACTGAATAGTTGAAATCATGGTCTAATATTGAGGATACAATTGGAAAACTTAGCCATGTTAAAATGGTTAGTGAATACTTGGAATATCAACCAATAGATCATCTCTTTGTTGATCCTATAGCAAACTATATGGAGGTTCTTTTCAGCTTAACTGTTCAATCATGTTTTTACTGTAAGGACCCGATCCATCATCAACTGCCATGGTCATTACACTATCCATTTCTAGTGTGGTTTAAACATGGTCAAGGAGTCAAGTTGTTGAATTGGTTACTTGATTGGCTATATTGGATCTTTTATATCACTTGATTCATCCAATTTTCTTACAGCTTAGAGTAGATAGGAGTATGAATAAGCTCAACATTTTGAGCATCTCTTTTCAACAATGTGCAGTTTGAGTTGTTTTCAGTTTTCAGATTGCAATGGTGTTTTCAGATTTTAGTTCTTGGGATGGTTGTATCAACAAAAAAAATTTTCAAATTGTGGCTCAATTTATTTTTCAGTGAAGGGATCAAGACCATGGATCAGGCACTGGAGCTGCAAGATCTTTGGAACCTCATTAGGAGGATGCCATCCCTAATTGGAGCCAATAAATTATAGGTAATCTATTTATTTAGTTATCTATTTTGGGGATCTGTTGGTAATATTTAGCCTATGAATCACTAGGTATCATAGCCTAAAAAATGTGTTTATCCAAACAATGATTATTTTTTAAAGTCTGATGGCCAAAACACAGTTTGGATCTATGAGAGATTTTTTCATATAAATTTAGTTCAGAACAGGTTGCAGGTGTTTTCATGGAAGAGTGCTCAGAAGTATCTTTCCAATGGTATATTTGGTGCCTTAGACCGACATCCAGATCAAAAGGTAGAGCAATATGAAGTCTGAAAAGAAAGCCTAAGTGTTAAATTATTTATTTTGAATTAATTTTCAAAATTAAATAATAAATCCAAAGTCTAAAACATTGGAAAAATATTTATTTTATGACAGCAAAGTCATAAATTCGAAAGTCAAAGCCTATGGCCTACCCCTCACTTAATTTGTAAAATTCCCAAATAAAAAATCCTCGAGATCTATGAATTAATCACATCAATGGTTATGATTATGTTTCAGACCCCCCATCCCCTCCGACATTTAACCAAAAGGTGGGGTTTGAAAAGTGGTTTTCACTCTTACCACATTTTACCAGTTGTCACCCTCCCGTTAAATTGGAGCCCCATGTTGGACACACCTACCACACTTAGAGGGGGGGGGTGAATGAGTGTGGGGATCTTTTTCCCAAAACTTCCCTCTTACACAAAAATTCCTTAGTTAACATTCAACATTTGCTCATGAATCATTGTTGTCACTTATAATCAATTAGATGTGAATAGATATCAGCAACATACAATCAACAAATCATCTCCACAAGGAACACAAAGAACACAAGATGTATGTACAATTTTTCTTTTTATTATGGACTTCAATCCATGGGTTTTTCAGCAACAACTAAATAGAGTACAACTCTACAAGAGCACCATATTTATATGCAAGACTTTGCTTACATTCTCAGCACCAACTGATATGAGACAACAATCCTCAATAGATATCAATATGTCAACATAAACAAGTGCATAAACCATGCACCAACCTATGCCAAACAACCTGTAATCAACCTATACCATAAACAAGTGAATCCAACCATGTACCAAGTATATACCAATACTGTGTTAACTATTGATAAAAAATGACTCATCAATATGTACCAACATCATCAACTATACACCTCATGTATGTGCCAACTCATCAACTGCTTGTCTCAACCATGACTAGTTTTGGAGTAGTCAACAACCCCAACTTGAAATAATCATAACTTTGTACCTGTAATGAATAAAGATCTAAAAATTATATACAATGTTCTTCAGTGTGTTTTATGCAATTCCTCCAGGTGGAACTACTCGGAACCTCTCAGAAAAGGAGTTATAGCAAAAATGGCATACCTTGCTGAATTCTGGCTTATTCTAGAGAGCAACCTTGTAGAGTGTGCCCCGCACAAAATATTCATTTAATTGATCTGAAACTATTACAAAACATACTAAAGACTGTGCCCTAACTAACACATTTGGTATCCCTGAATTTGGATTTGTTATGAAGAAGTTATGACATTTTTACCCGAAACACCTGTTTTTGACTAGTTTCAGAACTAGCCACAAACCCTATTTTCCACGGCGTGTAACTCCCAAAATACAATGACACAGAAGTTGAATTTTTTACCACAAATACTTGGGTATGTTTTATCAATGGAATAGAAATTTCATGGTCTGAATCATTATAGAAAAAAAGTTATAGCAAAAATGGTGAGATGACCTGTAAATAACATACCTTAGAAAGCATCATCAAAAGAATTTATCCTCCCTTCAATTTTGGCCCTCTTTTCTTCACCTTCCTTATGAAATTAGGCTTAGATATCCTTGGTTACCTCAATCACCTGTATATATTCAATATTCTCAAGTGTTCCACACAAAAAATTCTCAAGAAGCTCTCACAAGAAGCTCTCCATCAATACTCCAAAATATATTCTCACAAGAAGCTCTCCATTGATCCACAAAAAAGATGATCTACAAGAGTCCATTGATATCTTATTTATACTTTCATAATCTAGGTCACTTAACCCATTTTTAGGTCACTTAATCCATTTCTAGGTCACTTAACCTATTTTCCTTATTTTAGGGTTAACCACTTTCCATAAATAGAAATTTCTCCAATATTTTATCATTTAAATATTCCTTCTTGATTTTCT
>ML817269.1:45481-62631 GCA_009831015.1 Picea engelmannii
GCATTGCAGGCTTAGGCAAAGCAGGAGAGGGTTTTAATGAAGGACCGGGGTTTAGACAAGGCAGTTTTATGCCTGGGTAATCAGGGTCATTTTGCAAGCAAGGTGGTAGGTTAGACACGAAGTCAAACAAGGGTTTGTCACACAGACCTTCGGAATAGGGATATTCACTTGCCAAAAAAGGTTCAACCTATGAATCAGAGTCCTCGCTCAAAATGATAGGGTCAGGATTGACAGGGGGCTTTGGCTTGTTCCTCGCCATGCGAGAGATTAGACAGGTAGTCTTTTTGCCTTTGGAATTCGCAGCAGGTTTGGATTTAGACCTTTTAGCCACAAACTTAACAGTTTCGACATCCTTGGTCACAGAGTGGGGTAGGTCGATAGGTGTGTCGGGTAAGGGTTTAGGTAATAGCATACTGTAGGGTACCAGGGGCACAGTCTTACCCTCGCTCACCACAGGTTTGTCAACCCGTGGAGGGTTTGAATCCTCAAAACAATTTCAAGCAAGGAAATCATTCCAACAATCTCCGTGTAACCCCAAATGACAGAGGACAATCATTTTAACCAGACCGAAGTGAAAAAGGCTGCTATCAGCCTGGTTCCTTTTGTATCTCTTAGACATTTTAAACATGCTTCTATGCAATTAATAAGGCATATTAAGCTCATAGCCCATGAAAACCATAAGAAAACGAAGGTGGTGTAAGAAAACAAAACCATACCGACCCTCGCAGGTGATAAATTGTTTGATTATCATCAGCAAATCGTGCCAACGTTGCTTGAGCATATTTGCGGGCAAACCTTTGTCACAGGAGCTTACCTTATGAGACTGGAAGAGCAGTGTCCACGGGACCTCTTCCACTTTGCAATTCTTGGACCATCGTTGTCCAGTGGTAGGCAGACCCGTAGCTAAACTGAGAAATTGCTTGTTAATTTCCAATTGGACATCCCCAACCTTGGCTCGACAGTCATCAAAGATTAACGCGAATTGCCAAGCCACGCATGGATTAAAACCATCAAACCTTTGTATGAACGGGAGCCATCCAAATTCCTCAAGGTCGCTGTGAGCACTGTCGAACATCAACAGAGCTTGGCTATCGTTCGGTTCATCCCTCATGACTGGAGCCATGGTGCGAGCACATGGTAAGCGTTTGGGTTGAAGACAACAACACAGAGGAGCAAAGTCGCTTGGGTTAACAACTATGAACGATGAAAGGGGGAAGCATTAATGTGCGCATGCGAGGGTGGTGGGATTATTCACCACCATGCATAATAGTAATGGGATAGTACAACCTCTGTTCAATCAATCATAACATAATTTAAACCTTATCACTCGGCCAACCATAAAAATMAAATGGTGGATGACATACCAATGCRCCATTGTATTATTTCAAACCACAAATGTTCAATATGAAATCAAACCCAAAAKTTGAATATGTGCCATCRTATAAGTGTGCAATCAAACGTTTTAAAACATTGTGGCAATCGATAATTATAGAATTAACAAGCCAAGAGCCATAATAAGGATCACATCATATACATTAAGACAAAAATAAACCATGACCCCTATGTAATTCAACGACTAGGCAAGTCTCAAAAACATAAATTTTCATGCTCAATGCCTTATCAGTTTAATCAAATTAAACTGYGCAATCAAAGTAAGAATAGGCAAATAKGCATAGTTYGAAAATCCTTACARCCACTTAATGATAAACCAAAGGTAAGTGCGACTCAAAATATCAATAAAAGATCATGACAGTTCAAGTAACGAAGGAGGAGTTTTCACGCTTACAGTCGTGAAAACTAAATGAAGACCAATTTGCAAGTGTCTCAAGAAATGAAAATATCATTTTTTTGCAAAGTGCGACGACAATTTGAAGTTCAGAAGACATAGGTGTAGGCAGCTTATAGGGCAATAAAAAAAAATTGTATTGGATGCCAACAGATTTGGAGAGACAACTAGCAAAGATGAAAAATGAACTTGAAGATGAGAAGAACACATGACTAACCACTAAGACTAGGGTAGATAGTCTCATGAAGGATGTAGAGGAATTGTAATCCAAGGAGCTTAGATATATAGATTTTTAGATAGTTCTCCAACCTTATTTGGATGTAGTTTTAGGTATTTGGTTGAAGCACATTGCTCTTGCAAACGTGTGTATATGTTACAATCAGTTGCCAGGTTTACATGTTATCATCATATCTTGTAGTATGAGCATAATATCCTTCAACAACCTACCTTGAATTCCCCATACATAACAATGCGCAATATTATTATATAAAGGTTATTAATGTATGGAAGATTGATGATGAGATTTTGGAGAAGGTGATAGAGCTTTAACTGATTGTAGAATGTGGCTCCCTTTTCCAAAAATGTCATCTTTCCATGCCACTCAATGATTTTCCATATATCGTCGAAGGAACCAATGAGTTGAGAACAATGTAGCTTGCAATGCTTCAACAAGATATCCATACAACCTCGCATTTGGGTAGATTTGAAAATGTTAGTGTTGCACTCCCACTCAGATGCTTGATTTGTTTGCAATGAAGATTCAGATTGACTTGATCAACCACACTTTCATTGATTTTGTGCTATAAAGTATTGATTTGTTCCTCTTGGTTCTAATCAACACTAGTGTCTTTGCCACTTGGTGTTTTGGATCACATTAGATTGTTTATCTAAGGTTAATGCTTAGGCTTGAAATGCCTTCACATCCCTACTTGGTGTATTAGTTTGTATTGTTTGGTCATGTATGCACACATTCTACGCATTAAAATAATGTGTTACTCGAGTTCCACGTTGACGTAAGCATGGGATAATACAAAATGGATATTCGTAACACTCCACTTTACTTTTGCCCACACAAATATATTTATACAGCGTGCATCATCGCTTGTCCGCTCTTTAGTTTTTGTTGCGTGGTTATAAGCAAATATATGAAAAACCGAGCACCAAGGAATCTTTGGTTTGTAGTCGTGATATATCACATCAAACAAGAGCAGCAAAGATGCATATACTGCCTCTTAAGATTTTTATTTAATATTGTATATAGTTAATAATAGTAATGGTAGCTAATTGTGTAGCTCAAATTATTCAATTGCTAAGACAAATATGAAGTCATAAATTGAAGTGACTATTGACAATGTTCAAATTAATTTATTGCATGGCTAATGTTTAACCAGACGAAATTTAATCCAATCTATAATAATTAAATATGATTCTAAAAATTTTTATTAATGCTTAATTTATAAAATAAATCTAACATATTTATTTTTCTTAAACTTCCTAGTGTCATTTAAATTCGGATACTGTTCTTATGAATACATTTTCACGTTCAATACTTAATAATCAAGAAAAATACACCATATTTAATTTAATTCATTGTTATTTTATTAAAAATTCTAAAAATTAATTTTGAAAAACAATTAATCAAACAAATATTTATACAATCCATATATAACTCCACCTTGAAAATCTCAAAAGGCAGTACCTGATCAACTCATGACAGAGGAATTAATGCGTAGATGGTCGTATAAGAATGTATTAATTGACAATGCTCAAAATAGAATTGACGACTCCAATGGATGTGATGGTTGACATAAGATTTACGAAGATGTTGAGAAGAGGCTTGTTGTTTCGTGCACAGATCTATGCCCATTCGGCCATCCCTACAGAGTATCTTTGCAATTAATTCGAAACTTTGAATTCCGTGTAGGGAATTTCATCCTTTTCAAATTGCAATTAATTTGAAGATTTCAATCAGTTAATTTAAAATCTCGAACTACGTGAAGGTTCCAATAACACTTCAAAATCACTAACCAATGAAAATGTTAGAAAACTACAATATTTAATATATAAAAAATTATGTTTCTTATGTTTAACATTAGGTTTCTTAAAAATATTTTTTAAGTCAAAGTAAATTAATAGATGGTCAAAGCAAAACCATCGCTATATACTGTCGGAGGCATTATAATAAGAGTGGAGTATAATTGAGGAAACTTTGCAAAGAATTATATATGCACATGCAACCACCTTTTACATTATTTCATTAACATTGTTTCAGAATATCCCACATCACATTCTTTTATAAATTATTCCTAACATCTGCGTCACGTTCTTTTATAAATTTTAATTTATAGTTTTAGTCCTTGCCTTCGGCCATGGACTATAGCATTCATTTTTCAGTCAACAATATTATTGGTTAGTCTTTGCCTTCTGCCAGGGACTATAACATTTGTTTTTCATGAACAATATTACTTTCTCCATTCTGTTAGGTGTGTTTTGAATTGTTTTTAAAAAATGTTATATTATTTTTTTTTTCAAAATAAATAATATTTTTTTCAATTTTATCATTTACTTTATTTATTTATTAAAATCTCTTTGATTTGACATAAATCCATTGTATTAAGTTAATTTATTTTCTCTATTTGTCAGAAATAAAAATTAATTCAAAAAAATAAAAAAATTATAAATTACATCAGTGGCTTCTTTGGAGGCTCTGACATTGATGTTGCACTTATGCACTTAATGAGCTCACAAATACATTGTAGTCGATGTCTGCACAACATTGCACTGCAATCCAAGAAATGGTGCTATCAGTGCGTGCCTAACCACATCTTGACATGTTGATCAGCCCCTGACCACCTCCTCATCCCCAGCTCACCACCGCCTCACTGCCCCAACGCACCTACGGTTGCCATATTTACCTTTTTCCAACCCAAGTGAACATAGTGTGGATCAGAAATGTACCAACCAAAATTCAATCAAGAGAAGCCACTATGTTTTGATCTTTTCAAAAACATCTACCTTAGACAATTGATGGCAAAAAACAAAAACTGAGGAAGAAAGCCTCTTGAGAAAATAGCTCCAGCATCAATGATTTATTTTCTCTACCCTATGACAACCAATACATGATCTACAAATGTCTCCCTAAATATGTTGCAAAGACATATATGGGCATAGGGGACCAAGTTAAGCATAAGTAGCAAAGTTTTATTTGTGGCATGAGGGTGTGTTCAATCACTAGTAGAAAAGTTTTATCTGTGGCATGATGGTGCATTCAATCGCCAAAACCAGAGCTAGAAGGGAAGTTTCACTACCCTAGATAGGATCCTTTCCACGTACTTCCCATGCAAATGACTAGTGATAGATGGACAATATTTCCGCTTGGAAATAAGAGACAAGACATATGTCCTACTTTCCCTCATTTTTGGGGAATTGTGTTCCTAAGTTCTCCATGTTCTTGGGCATTGTGACAGTAATTTGTTGCATTTGATTTTTTTTTAAATTATTTCTATTTTAAAATTTTTATTTCTCGAAATATGAGTTTCTACAATATAGATACTTTAGACACTTTAACAGTGTTATCTTGTTAGCTTGAGTTATAATGAATATTTCATGTAATAAAATATCCAACAACATTTACAAGCTTACTCTGCACACAAAAATTGAGCACTATCACACATAACCCACCACAACCAAAAATGAAAGAGGAAGCCGCAACAACCAAAGTCCCCCAAAATGCCAAAATAGATAGCTAATACTAGGACTCTCGTTCACATGGCCACCTTATTCGATAACCATCACCAAGATTACCCATTGAAGATGCAGAATCAGAGTGGTATTTATCAAGCATCAATGGTATCGACTGTTATTATTCAGTTAACTTATAATTTATTTCATGTCTTACAGTGTTTTAACATTACTACAGATGGAATTTTGAAAAGATATTCCTAAGTAAAAAATGATGCCCAACTAGTTTGACACATCTTCCACATTAACAACAATATATTATGTAAAATTTCTATTATGGAATCCTATTATCAAGATGTTGTAAAATAGAGTAAAACCCAACTGCAAATTATAGACTACAGAGCAACAATAATGGTATAAGAAAGAAATAGAGTATCTTATTCTAATGTGCATCTAACATATTTACAACAACGATTGTGAATTTAATATAGAGAATGTTGTGTGTATTAAAGGTACAGGGTAAATTAGATGGCATTATTTATGAACTGGGGCAGAAATTTGAAGAATGGAAGAAACAACAAAAGGAGAAAGAATAAGTTAAAACATACAGTTTCAATTTCTTCAACTTTTCTTGGAGCAACTGCAGCAAGTACTAGTATAAATAACAAATTCTTCCATCTTTCTCAATAGTTGTTCAAAGACAAGTTGGCCTGAAGAACACTAGAACTTGGATGGGATAGTGTTGAAATATTACTTAAATGAGATGATTTTTCATTTCTATTGTTAAAATTTACTAAACTTTCCCTCAACCAAACCAATTACAAATATTTATAGAGTAACCCTTCTTACTCAAATCATCTATGGTTTTTTACCACTTCAACCATTATTTACAAAAAAATACATACATATCTATTATTAACAATAAAAATCATACACACATTTCCATTTTCCTGTCCTTTCATTTTAATAACACAATATAATAGTGTATATCAATTCTTGCATTGTGATCATGTACAATCTAAAAAAAAAAAATGTTAGAAATAAAAGATAAATTCACATATCTTTTCCGGTAACTTTCCTTGATCATTGGCTCTCTTGATATATGCCCATTTTTCTAAAAAACATAATTTTCTACGTTCACGTTCATGCTCGTGTGAAAATGTGAATTTAAAGCTTTTGCGATTAGAAGATCTTTAGAGTAGGCAACTCAACAAACCATTTTATGTATCATCATATTTGTTGATGTGTATGTCTACGGACTGAAGATTAGCAATTGGGGAACTTAAATATGATGGCATTGGATTTCTCTGTAACTCCTCTTACATTTCAAAATAAAAATCATGGATGCAAACATTTATATAAGGCGAATATGGGAATACATAAACTATTAGATGCCAATTTAAATATATGTATAGAGATGCTTTGAATGGAAGTCTACTAGAACCATTTAAACGTGTATGCCTTATGCTTGGTAAATCTAGGGCTGACATGGACCTATATACATAATAACTTGTAAATTCTAGTTTGGTAATAACGTTGGGCTTGTGCTACAATTTATAAATGAATAACTTGTAAATTTTAAATTTAACGAATAACTTGTAATCACAAGTTAAATCTATCCATGCAACTCAATATACTTAGAGTATGTGTAATGGGCATTGGCACGATAGTTTCCTCGATAAAAATAGTAATAAATTGGGTCTATTTGTTAATCATTGTCACTCTGTGGTTCTTGCATAATTCTTACTCTATGAGAAGTACTAAAATTCATGTTCGATTATCACAATTTATGAGCACATTTGGTGGTTGCAATTCATGCTCTCTTTGTTTTCGAACCTTTGTGTAACATGTGTCTATGATGTAATTTTATGGTGGAGAGGTCCATGCCAAAGTTTTCACAATAAGCTTATATAGTTACTTGTAGTTCTCATATTCATTAAAAATCAGATAATACTAGCTATCAATTTGATGATGATCTTCTCCTAACGTGTGTTGGATCACTGAGAGGGGGCGGGGGTTGAATCATTATGAGCACTTTTACCACTTTTAACCACAATATATAAACTTCAATATTATCAGTAGTATATCATCAATGTATCATCTATGATTACATTCAATATATCATGAGCATATAAACATAAGAAA
Source organism: Picea engelmannii (assembly GCA_009831015.1). NCBI lineage: Eukaryota > Viridiplantae > Streptophyta > Pinopsida > Pinales > Pinaceae > Picea > Picea engelmannii. The sequence continues at coordinate 53,094 of ML817269.1, forward strand.
CATCACATCAAGTACATAGTACACCAGGATTTACATGGAAACCCAAATGGGAGAAAACCATAGAATGATTTCTTATATATCAAAAGAATACCTTCATTGGAAGCACTGACTTCCCAATTCTCGAGCTGTAATTGGAAGGAGGCTATGACCCCCTATTTACAAGATCCAACCTGACGGAAGATACAACTCCTTGAATTCTCTGACTCCAACCAGAAGGAGGCTACAACCCCCTGATTCTCAAGCTCCAACCTGAAGGAAGATCCAACTCCCTGTGTTCTTCGGCACCAACCAGAAGGGGGCTATTTCCCCCTTTCCTTACCTTGTCCTACCACCTTGAAATATAAGTGTAGACCAAACTGTCACTACCACAATTACTGCCACTGTCACATCAACCTGTCAACCTGTCACTGTATCCAACCTGTTACTGTCACCAACAACCTATCACTATCAACTTGTCACATCAATGCATCACTTCCACTTTCACTGTCACTGAAATGCCATCATCAACCTGTCACCACTATTGATACTCAACATCAACAAAACCAGATCCTCTCACATGGATACCATCACCAAACCATGTACATCAACCTGTATCAACCATCCATCAATCATGCACCAACGCCTATACCATATTGTGTATCAACCATGCATGAAAACCTGTACCAAACTATGCATCAATAGTACACCAACACCTGTACCAAACCGTGCATCAACTATGCACCGAAACCTGTACCATACCATGTACCATATCACACATCAAACTTGTACCATATCATGTATCAACCATGTACGATATCATGCATCAAACTTGTACCATACTATATATCAATATTGTACCACACCAAGTACATCAGCCATGTACTATACCAAGTACATTGACCATGTATCATCTCATGCATCAAATATGTATCATATCATCAATGAAGTGCCTCAACCATAACCAAGATAGTCTCAATACCAAGATACTAATATAACCAAAATCTGCTTCTAATCAATGTATCATAACATCACTAAGGAGTACCAACATGTACCTACATCACCAAGACATGTACCTCATACATGTACCAAGAGTATACCATGCACCAAAGATGTGCCTCATACATATACCAATGCCTCAACAAGATACCAAAGGCATGTACCAAGATCACCAAAAAGCATCTCTAACAATGCATCATATCATCAACCATATACCTCAAACAACATGTCAATCATTCATAGACCATGTACCTCACACATGTGCCATATCACTCACGATATGCCTCAACCAATCACCATAACCATATGCCAATATATACAAGATATGCACTAGCAATGAATCTCAACAAATATACCTCAACCAACATGTACCATACATCCAAGATGTGTCTCAAGGAATATACCAAATGTAACATACCCCAGGCCACCAACAGGACGGGGGATGTCACTACTCAGACACTTAACTTAGTTCTGACAACATATTGTAACACCCCAATATTCAACTGAGCTACGTCACATAACTTTTTCTCTTCAAATACATATATATACACACAGACATACATACATATTGAACTGCATGCAATTAAACATATACATACAACACTCTAGCATAAGATTCACATATAAAGCATAAACAAACAATTGCATTCTATAAATATACGATTTTCAGGCTGAATTAATAGTAAACACATACATGCAGTGTACATAGGGGTATACCCTTAAACATATGGACAGTTATGACCACACATGCAATAAAACCCATAAAATAACACATAAATGACAATGCAACATGTAAATTCATCACATAACCGATACTTATCTTGGTAGGAATGTCACCAACTGCGTGCAGATCGTCCATGAACCTCCCAGCCTTAGACTACACTATTCATCACTCTCAATAGTGAGTCACCCCTGAGATGGGACTAGAATCCACCCAGGTAAGGGATTCCTAACCAGGCTAAAGGTACACGGTCATCTGGAAGGACTCCCTCTTAGGTGTTCACTCAACCAAAACCTATAGCCTTTCTTCCCCACATGCATGTCCCACCCAAGGAAGTGTGCCCCTTCTCCACTCAACAGTCCTTTGGTTGCTCCACTTCCCTTCCAGGGCTTCAACAACAGGCCAGACCGAAAGTCTCAGAGTGCTATAGCCGCAGTTTAGCACCTTCAGGAAATCGATCCCCAACAATTCTCTTACTTAGAGAATTGCTCACGGGCCTAACAACCCGCCTCTTCAATCCCGCTCCCAAGTTGACAAGTACACCAATAGGAATGGTTATCGATCTAGTCTAGGTACGGTGGTAGGAAGATACGAGGATAGCTCAAGGACTGACAGAATGTATCCCAGATATTGGTTCTCTGGTCGAAATAAAAATGGTAATATTCTCAGCAATTCTTCCACCCCTCTCTTCTCCCCCACAATGGTTGATCCCCCCAAAGGAACTAAGTCTCGGCAATAAGTATGCATGTCTCCAACTTGAAACTTGTCATGTTGGAAGCTACTTTGATACACGTGTCCCCTACTTTAGGACTTAGGATAAATTAATTATCCGTACTTTATGTTTTTAAGAAATATTAATATAATATTTATTTTTGGCTTTAAGCTCTCTAGCTTAGCCTTGTTCTTAAATTTAGTCCCTCCCTATCCCTATTTGGTGGAATCCGGTCCCCCTTCTCTTTTATCATGGTTAGTCTGTGCGCAGCGATGTATTTAATATTAATCATGAGACATATACAAAATAGGCGCACTAGCCTTTAACATCTAGGCGCTCTGGCCTAATTCCAAAACATAAGCATTCTGGCTTATAATACTGGCTCACCAACCTATAATGCATATCATATACATAAAGGTTCACTGACCTTAATATTGCAAGCACTTTAGTTACTGCGCATGATATCTGCTGACCTCAAGGTTGCACGCTCTTTAGTTACTGCACACGGTATCCAGAAATGTGCACACTACATCACTTTACTGCGCAGTATATGCGCACACCATGCCATGAAAGGTGTATTACAAAAATGATGTCTAAACAACTTAATAGCTTAAATATACTTGGATTACATTTGAATTGGGTTCGGACGAGGGATATTACAATCCCCTCCCCTTATTTATGCACTGTCCTCAGTGCATCCTGTACCCATATACAACAAAATTTTCATTTTTTTTTTTTCAAAAAGATGTGGGTATTCTGCCTACATTGCATCCTCATGCTCCCAAGTAGCGTCTTTAGGTCTATACTAGGCCCATTGGACCTTTACAATCCCTATGGCTCGATTCCAGAGTTGTTTGATTTTCCAGTCCAAAATGCGCACCGGATGCACTTGGAAAGCGCCTTCTTGCTCCACCTGAATAACATTCCAATCAATAACATGATTAGCATCAGGTATGTATTTCTTTAGCAATGATACATGGAATACATTATGAATAGACATAGATGCAGAAAATGAAATCATATAAGCAACTGGACCAATCCTCTCTAGGATTTTAAATGGTCCACAAAATCTGGCTGCCAACTTGGCGCAGCTTCCCAGCTTCAGGGAACTCCTGTTAGATTTCACTTTTAGGAAAACATGATCACCCACTTTGAATTCTCAGTGGATTCTATTTTTATCAACATATATTTTCTGTCTGTCTTGGGCAACTTTCAAATTCTGCTTAATTTTTAACATTTGGTCCTCCATCTCCTTGAGTAACTCTGGCCCAACTACTGTTCTATCAGTTGGGTTATCCTATCTTGCTGGAGTATTGCACCTTCTGTCATAAAGTGATTCAAATGGGCTCATCTTCAATGATGCTTGATACCCATTGTTGTAAGTGAATTCTACTAAATGTAGGTAGTCTTCCCATTTTGATGGTTTATCCATCACATACATTCTCAACATATCTTCTATCACTCTATTCACCCTCTCTGTCTGTCCATCAGAATCAAGATGGTAAGTTGTACTAAAGTTCATATTCGTTCTGAATCCTTTGAACAATCCTTTCCAGAAATTTGAGATGAATTTTGGGTCTCTATCAGACACAATCGTTTTAGGAATTCTGTGCAATCGTGCCACTTCCTTCATGAAAATATCAACGACATCTGCTGCCTTGTGAGTAGTTTTTAGTGGAATAAAATAAGCAGCTTTTGTAAGCTTGTCCACCACCACCATAATCGAATCATGTAGCTTTCCTATTCTGGGAAATCTCATAATAAAATCCATTGTCACCACTTCCCACTTCCATTCAAGAATGGGTAAAGGTTGCAACAATCCTGTTGGGTGCCTATGTTCTTCTTTAACTTTCTGGCAGTCCATACATCTTGCGATGTATTCTACTATCTCTCTCTTCATACATGGCCAAAAGTATTGGCTCTTGACTGCTGCTACGATTTTCTGATATCCAGGGTGCCCTGCATAAGGAAAATTATGCATCTCATGCAAAATTATATGTTTCAAGTCCTGGACATTTGATACAAAAATTATGTTCTTGTGCAACAGTATTCCATCTACTCCCAACTTATAAATATCCATCTTCTGTGGTGTCTTACCTTGCTGTAATTTTTCTATCAATTATTTGTATTGCAAGTCTGTATTTGCAGTCTCCATATTTTTTCTTTTAACATCAGTCTGGTACATGCTGATGGTTGTAGCACGTAGTTCATGCACCCTCCTGTTGAGTGCATCAACCACCTTATTTTCTTTCCCCTTGATATGCTTCATATCAAAGTCATATTCGCTTAGAAATTCTAATTATCTTCTTTGCCTAGCATTTAGATTTGGCTGATCAAATACATATTTCAAATCATTTTGGTCTGTTCTTAGCTCAAACCTTTTCCCCATGAGGTAGTGTCTCCATTTCCTCAGGGAATGCACTATGGTTGCCAACTCCAAATCATGAGTGGCATATTTTCTTTCATGCTCCTTCAAATTCCTTGATTCATAACATATCAAAAATCCATTTTGACTGAGGACTCCACCAAGTCCTTCATTACATGCATATGTGCATACAATGAAATCTTCATTTGGGTCTGCAATCCCTAGTATTGGAGCACTTGTCAATAATTGTTTCAAATGTTGGAAACTCCTTTCATAGCCCGACGTCCATTGAAACTTCATACCCTTTCTTTGCAAGGAAGTGATTGGGTGTGCTATCTTTGAGAATCCTCCAATGAATCTCTTGTAGTATCCTGCAAGGCCCATGAATGATCTTACCTATGTCACATTATTTGGTGTTGACCATTCTCTAATGGATTCTATCTTCTCAGGATCCATTGCTATTCCATCCTTTGAGATGATATGCCCCAAATAATGAATTTGTTTCTGATAAAATGAGCACTTGCTCAATTTTGCATACATTTGATGCTCCCTTAATAATTGCAACACCATCCTCAAATGATGTTCATTCTCTTCCTCTGACTTAGAGTATATAAGAATGTCATCCAAAAAGACAATGAAAAACTTGTCTAAATATTCTTGGAAAACGCCATTCATTAAGCACATGAAAACAACTGGTGCATTTGACAACCCAAATGGCACCACTGTGAACTCATAATGACCATACCTTGTCTTGAAGGAGGTCTTGTTGATATCTTCCTCCTTAATTCTTACCTGATGGTGTCTCGATCTGAGATCTATCTTTGAAATGATCTTTGTATCCTTCAATTGATCAAAAAGATCATCGATCCTTGGCAGAGGATACTTGTTCTTTACAGTCACTTTATTCAACGGTCTGAAATCAATGCACAATCTTAACGTTCCATATTTATTTTTCACAAACAAGACTGGGGCACCCCAAGGTGATACACTTGGGCATATATACCCATTTTTCATAAGTTCTTCAAGCTGCATTTGCAACTCCTTCAATTCTGGTGTACTCATTCTGTAAGGAGTCTTTGACACGGGAGTTGCTCCTGGTGTCAGATTTATAGAAAAATCAATGTCTCTCTTTGGGGGTAGTCCTGGTACTTCCTTGAATACATCTTCAAACTCTTTCAGGACTGCATAATCCTCCAAATTTGTCACCTTGTCTTTAGGTGTCTCCTCCATATGAGCTACAAATATTTGTTATCCTCTTCTATAATATTTCTTCAGCTGCAATGTTGAAATTTCTCTAACAATTACTGCCCTAGGAATTCCCTACAATTTCCTTTGGTTCCCTTCTTCATCCAAGCAAGTGAATGCTTTGTTATGATAATCCAATAGAGCATGATGTGGGTCCAACCAATCCATCCCAATTAAATAGTCATAGGAACCTAAAGGTAAGATGTTCAAATCTACCTTGGTGTTCAGTTCGTTCATGTCCATGAGACATGACTTAACCATCTCATTAACCCTTCTTTTGGTTCCTGTAGCCAGCTGTACCAACCAATATTTTCCATGTTTGCTTCTTGGCAATTGTAAAATTTCTACCATCTTAGGATCTATATAACTATGACTAGCTCCTAAATCAATTAAAATAGCAATGGTTTGGTTGCTAGTCATACCTTCCACTTCAATCATGTGTGACTGATATTCTACTTGCTTGTTATCCAGGGATGCATAAATCCTTGGCACATTTCTTCCCATGTCCTCCACTATTTCAACTTGTTGTACATTATAAATAGTCCTTCCTTTTTCACCTTTGTGAGGACAATCTCTGAATCTATGATCTCCTTTACAACCCCAACATTGAATAGGTGGTTGCCTTGGCCTTTGGCCTTCTGCCTCTATCATTTTGGGCTATTTAGGAGTTTGTGGTCTCTGTGGACTATTTTTTAAGAATGGTGGTTTAAATCCTTTCTTCCTCTGATCCACCTTGAATTTCTTTTTGTTTTCCCAAGATTTTTGGAAATTTGGCCTTGCTTTCTGCTAATCATATAGACATTTAGATTTCCTTATGGTCTCTTCCAATGTCTTGGGATCATCATACTATATTTTGTCACTGATGAATGCTGGCAATCCACTCAAATACCTTTGAATTTTAACTGTCTCACCCTTGATGAAAGAGATGTACTTCCACGGTTCTAAGAATTTTCTTTCATATTCATCTATGGTCATGCTTCCGAGCTTAAGTTCAAAGAACTCTTTCATTTTCTTGTCATAATATCTCTTAGTCAAGTATTTCTTCTCAAAATAATTCTTAAATTCCCTCTAAGTAACGTTGTTCTCTTTAATGTGATGTACCTGCACAAGCTGATCCCGCCACATGGATGCCTTTCCTTTGAGTTGATAGATGGAAATTCTACCCTCTGCATGAGAAGAATAATTGTGTAATTGAAAATACTTTCTAATGCCCAACAACCATGTTTCTTGCATCTTCATCCTTCTTGTGCTCACCATCAAATGTCAGAGGTTTGATTTTGTTCATTTCTCCTCGTAGCTCATCCACCCCAGACCTCTTATGCTGTCTGACAAGGGATGGAATTGTGTTGTTGCCTTCTCTTTTATTGGAATGCTTCGGGGAGTGATGGTAGTGTTTGCTAACACTTCCTGATTTCTTTTTCTCATCTGAAGGTTTGTGAATTCTAGATTTTCTTGAGTCACTTTCTTTTTCCATTTTCTTTTCTATTCTTTTCAGACTTTGCAATAACTTCATGTTGAAGTCATCCTGATAATATTTGGCTCTCATAATCCTTTCATTATCATCTTTATAGCTTTGGACATCCTTTTGCAAATTTTTAATGGTCTCTAACATATTCAGGTTTTCATCCCTTTCCTCTCCATGTCCATTGGAGTTTTTTCCTTCAATGTCCAAATGGACATTCATCCCTCTGCTCTCATCTTGTTGACTGTAGATTCTCCATGTATCTTCCATTCCTATGGATTCAGTACTAATCTGATTTGATCTAGTTGTTGTTAATTATACAAAATGTGCAGCCATTAAAACTTATTAGGTTAACTAAATCAACAATCCATGAGAAATATGAACTATTTTGGCTCAATAAATATATCAGAATTATCTTTTCTGATTTCTTGGTGTTTCCACCATGACAATTCTTAGACACGACCCAAGTTTTGAGAACTTAGTAACAACTACATCATCATGCAGAGATACATCAAGCGAAAGACAGTTTTCCAAAACCACTTTTGCATAAGTTCCGATGTCACGTGATTCAATATTTCAAATCCATCATTCATGGGATAGGTGACGGCTAGTCAGATCACTCTATCTCATTCGCTCGGTACATCAAATCCATTTGAAGTTAGGTGAACACCGCCATGTAACGAACTCAAAAAGTTTAATCATTTGAAATGGATTAGCCAAGCATGGCAACCCATCATACTTGTGTGCAAGTCTGTCAGTGATTCATGATTGAGGCTCTATAATTACCAATTCTCAGGTATGGAAGCATCATCTTATCCATCAGTGAGCAGTCTCCAAACTAGTTTGAACTTCTCATCTATGCAAAAGTATTTCGGTGCCCACACAACTAAGGTATATGGACCCAGTTAAATCCAATGAGATTGATTATTTGGGCAACATGGTAATTTTTCCTACTAATACAAAGGAAAAGGTAGTCGCACAGATACTGGGGACTAAATTTCACACAGTACCTATTACTGATTCGAGATTGGAAATCAGGCTAAATCCAATCATGAGAGATCTGGTTATCAACAGACCAGTTTCTAAGAAGAAACTAAGCAAGAGACAGAAGAAAGAACCTGTCGCTGAAGCGGCTGAAAGTGTTGGAGAGAATCAACCAGTCTGGTTAGATTCTTTAAAGGAGGAGCTAGCTAAGCTAAAATGAGTCCTCAAATAAAATTGAGTATATTCCAACGATTTTTGGACAGATGGTAGCAGAGGTAAGGAACTCAGGAGATGATTTACCTATTCTTGTATGGTCTCTTTAAATAGGGAAAATGTTGTTTTGAATCATCCCCTTTGTAATTTTGGATTTTAAATGAATATATAAGCGTAGAAGCGGATTTTGTACTACTTATGACAATATTCTAACTGATGGTGATATGAATCTTGTTTCCTTTAATATTATGTGTATTCTTGTAACTTATATTTCAATTTCAACTGTCTGAATAAAACTCGAAATTCATCTCATTCGCTTGAATCAATTTAAATAATACTTCAATGCAGTTGTGTATTCCTCTTTCTTTGATTACTATGTAAATTTTCTATTAAACTTAGGCTCGTCATCTTAATTAGCCTTTCAGACAATTTTTGCACGCATAAAATTCAACCTGTGTTCCTTTATTTATCGTGCAAAGTGACTTTATAAGGTAAATCATGCTTCCATGCACCTGTATCTACTAAACATTTCCTCTTCGTCGTGCCAATAACTTGTGCACACTACTTCTGCATTGCGTGCCAATATCCACTGCGCACTGTTTTTGTATCACACTCGGATATTCTATATGCATTTCTCTCTATGCATTGCACCGTGCTAAAGTTCAATATGCCTTACTGTGTACAATAATCTGTATGCATGTTAAGCCCTAATATTGGCCCATTACCCCTTAATTGGGGCATATTAGATTAGTAATGTTATTTTATTTATGTCATCTTTAGGCCATTAGTTGTAATTATACCTCCTAGTCTCCTATATATGCCAAGGAGACATTTTCATTTTGAATCATCTTGTACTTGAAC
>ML817269.1:67425-84793 GCA_009831015.1 Picea engelmannii
AATGATATTGGAGCCTGAAGCCATCACTGACACAAGAATTCGCCAACTGAGGAATAGATCCATTTCAGAGTATCTCATTAAATGGAGGAAACTACCAGTTGAAGATTCCACTTGGGAAGATGAGTCTTTTATACAGAAGAATCTAGAGTTACTCAAGCGTTGTGGACAACACTTGTCTCAAGGGGAGGGGCATGTTAAACCCTAATATTGGCTCATTACCCCTTAATTGGGGCATATTATATTAGTAATGTTATTTTATTTATTGTTAAGATTCTCAGTAATTCTTCCACCCCTCTCTTCTCCCCCACAATGGCTAATCCCCCCAAAGGAACTAAGTCTCATAAATAAGTATGCATGTCTCCAACTTGACACTTGTCATGTTCGAAGCTACTCTGATGCACTTGTCCCCTACTTTAGGACTTAGGATAAATTAATTATCCGTACTTTATTTTTTTAAGAAATATTAATATAATATTTCTTTTCGACTTTAAGCTCTCTAGCTTAGCCATGTTCTTAAGTTTAGGCCCTCCCTATCCCTATTTCGTGGAATCTATTCCCCCTTCTCTTTTATCATGGTCAGTCTACGTGCAACGATGTATTTTATATTAATCATGAGACATATACAAAATAGGTGCATTGGCCTTTAACATCTAGGCGTTCTGGCCTAATTCCAAAACATAATCATTCTGGCTTATAATACTAGCTCACCAGCCTATAATGCATATCATATACATAAAGGTTCACTGACCTTAATATTGCACGCACTTTAGTTACTGCACACGGTATCCGTTGACCTCAAGGTTGTGCACTCTTTAGTTACTACGCGTGGTATCCATAAATGTGCACACTACATCACTTTACTACGTAGTATATGCACGCACCATGCCATGAAAGGTGTATTACAAAAATGATGTCTAAATAACTCACTAGCTTAAATATACTTGGATTACATTTGCTTTTGGGTTCGGTCGAGGGATATTATACCAAAAATCACAAATATATCCCTTAAGCATGTTCCTCAATATCACCAATATGCAACCTCATAATGCATAAAATAACATACATTTACATCTATAACTGACTTGGTGCCTCTGATCCTGATACACAGACCTGTAGCTTTACCTTAGTCCTCAACAACGTGGAACTAGCATCTTCCTTCATTTATGTCTTGTCATCATGGGACAAATACTACCTGTCATGTGAGGCCTCGTGTGACAAGTACTATGCAACCCACATGGGTGCCTCGCATGAAACCCTCAAGATGACCTACAAGGACCTACTTAATTATGGTTACAAAAAAACCATATCTCTCTGTAGCTATGAAACTTTCGCTCTTCCTTCGCACTTTCTCCGTTGCCTCATACTTTACCTCAAATTCACCAATAAACAAAAATATTCTCATAAGATAGATATTTAATGAATGTATCATGATGTATATTTATACTTTTTAAACCAACACCTTTTCCTCACTTTAGGGCCGACCTGTACTTTCTTGTTATAACAACTTTACCCTTAATTAATTCACTTATAACCAACTAGGGGATTCTTGACCATTATTTGGGGCCTCCAACTTCATGAGGGAATATCTCCCTAACTATGAGGAACCACGTGGTGTACCACCTATCACCGGAAACAACATGACGAGGACTATCCATCTATGAGTGTGTTATCTACATTTCCATTGTCCTTCATGTCCTTATTCCTAAACCAAATTCGGGTCTCATGAACACATCTTTGGGGATTCGTGTAGACTTCATCAAATACACCCATCACATATTTTGACATCAACCACTCTTGTTGACATCAATGAAAACTAACTCACCATCAACCTCAACCACAACTATGGGGTATCTCAAATGCTCTAAGGGTTGGCATCAATGACAACCAACTGGCCAGCAATCTCCCCCTTTGGCATTGATGGAAACACCAACATTTATGGCAACACTCATACTCCAATACTCATGTTGACCCTGTAACCATTGCTCCTCATCAATGTTTCTCTCTCTCCCCCTTTGAAATCAATGGAAAAGGGTATCTCTCCTTGGGTTTTCTCCCCGTATCTTCATGCATCTATTCTTTCTCTTCACATTTTTTTGTCCTCATGTTTCTTTCCACATTCATGTTCTCTTTTGATAGCAAAGACTGACTCCCCCTAAAAGTATACCTTCTCTGAATAGTCCTTCTCCGACTTCATGTGCTTGACTCTTTCTCTTTTGATCTCTCTCTTTATCTCCCTTTGACATCATGGGAAAAAGGATAATTCCCCATGTCAATATGTCTCCTCATGTTTGCATGCTATTGATATTACTTTCTAGATCTCTTTCTATGATGGTTTATCTTCCCTTGAATTCTCTACAAGATGTAGAACAATACGGGACTTCCTGCATATGTTTTCTTTCCTCTCTTCTAGTGTTTCTTATTGTCCATTGGTGCTTCCTCTTGTAACTCTCTGACATATATAAAAAAAATTAAAAATTTATTGACTTCAAATATTCATGGCATGTTATGTTCACTGTTTAGACTTCAATGAGCACATTGTTCAACAATGTCCCTTTGATGATATAGATTTTACTAAAGGTTTATCTTTCCCTATTCTTCTATGCCTTTCACTGCTTGTCTTCTTGTGACCAACTGATTCCACTTGTTTGTTGATTCTACTAATTCCAATTGTAAATATTCTATATCACATGTTTGTCTAGATCTGCCAATGATCTCATAAGTCCATATCTTTCCATAACTCTGCTACTCAAATGTTCACAATGTTGACCCATATATCACTGTACATATTCATTTTTTTTCAAACTGAATCAAATATGTCCATTGATCTACAATACATTCTTGCCCCTATAATGAATATATCATTGCCTAGAAAGTGTGTCAATGATATTCCTCTAATATATCATTCTATACTTCTGCTATAGATTGAGATCAATTTGTATCATTTTTGGAGAATCATGAAGTATAATTGAGGGTTAGGTCTCAATCTATGGATCTTGGTGCAACATTGGTCATCCTAACAAAGTATCATAAAATTTTTATGTAGTATGCGCAATACCATATTTCAATGAATAATAAATAAGAAGCAGAAGATCTTTGTGGACGTAGCCTAGGGTGGTGAACCACAATAAAAATTGTGTCTCTATATGTATTGTGTTAATTTTATATACTTTATGGTGAATGAATGGATAGATGAATGCATCTGTTAGATTTTATTTACAATGTGAACTAGAATAATCATGCATAATGAATGTTATTGAATCGACAAAATAGTGGATCTTATGAATGTTATGGTAGAATGCATGTTAAAATAGGAGAAGAAGTATAATATTCCTAACAGTCCCATGAGTTCCATCCCTTCCATGATTTCACACATGTGGATCATGCAATCACCCATAATCCATCTCAGGTAAGACTGCATTGTGCACTCTGTGTGTAGTGTTGGCTTCTGTTTTACCAGAGGGGCCGATGGTTTCTATGGTTTTGTTGGAGAACTAAGGTAGAACTCAGGTCAGCCCACACACCCAAAAAATGGTTTTGTTGCTAGCTGGAACTCAGAAGAATACCCTGGAAGGGATCTGGTGAAGAAAATTGAAGAAGATGTTGTTGGATTAATGAGACGAGGGGTGAATCAGTAATGAGCAATTTATACCACTTATTTTTCCTTTTAACCACAATGTATATTCCTTTAAATTATTCAAAAATATTCATCGGTTCATCATTAATATGTTATTGCATCATATAGCATTAACATCCATTAGTTCATAATAAACAATAATAGACACATCCACACAATGCATAGTACATCAATATTTTACGTGTAAACCTAATGCGGGAGAAAAACATAGAATGCTTTTCTTATATGTCTCTAAGAATTAAATTCAAGGAAGCACTAACTTCCAATTCTTCAGTTGCAATTGGAAGGAGTCTCTGACCCTCTATTTTTAGGCTACAACCTAAGGGAAGATCCAACTCCCCAATTATCTGGCTACAACCAGAAGGAGGCTACAACCCCCTATGTTCTCCGGCTACAACCACCAACCTTGCCCTGTCCCACTGCCCTGAAATATAAGTGAAAAGATGAAATCATTTGTTGGCACAGGCGTAGACCCGTGGTTCAGTGCTACAACAACGCACCAACAAAGCCCTAAATACCGACCCTTTCGGCAACACCTGCGAAGTAGATGAAGTCTCACCTGAGGTAGAGGCAGGGGTGGTTGCAAGACTCAAGTGTCTGCAACCTTAGCTGGGACACAGATCTGTGATTATATTGTGTACAAAGCACTTAACATTGGTCAGTCATTAATGTTCAACTCTTATTATGCTTCACAGATAGCACATAGCATTGTAGTGTTCAAAGGTATTTCAGCACTTAGCCATAGTAAAATAGATCAGGTCTAGTAGTTCATCACTAAGCATTATCATACATGTCAGATCCCACTATTGACATACATCTAGGAAGAACAAAGCATTAATAGATCTATCTAAATATATCAATACACTTAGCAGAAGAAGAAAAAAACACATCAAGATGAAGCACAAAGAATCACACACAGATTTACATGGTTCACCCCCACCCTGGGGCTACGTCCACCAAATATTCTTCTTTATTAGTGTCTTCAATCGGTTACAACACAAAGCCACTCAAAACCCTTACTTCACAAAGGTCAGAAGATCTGCACAACTTGCTAGATCCTTCTTCCTTGCACTTCATCACAAAGCCTTCTACAACCTTTTACAACAACTTGCACTTAGCTCTGCAAGCCTCTTACAATCATGCACAGAGCATTTACAATCCACATTCGATCACAAAGATCTAACTACTAGCACTAAGCCATCAACCATACTTACATTTCCTAAGTATCTATTTATACATTACAAAAGTGGGCCTAAGCGTGGGTAAACCCATGGGCCAACATCCCTTTCCCATTACATTAACCCAAAACCCTAAAAGGGGCCCAAAAGTGGAACGAGATCCCGTGATCTCTTCTTCGCTTGGTGCTCCTTCTTCGACTAGTTGTCAAAGTCCCAAAATAGGTCAAAATTACCAAGGTTATCCCAAAACTTGGTCAAGGGTCAACATGCCCCCAACACTCACCTGTGACTCATCTCGAGTCACTCTAGTCTGCTCAATTCTTCTTCGAAAGCCTCGAGCTTGGAGCGAGCTGCTTCGACCTGCTATTTTTCTCTGGCCTCCTATTGGGTGAATTCTAGGATCACTGTGTCATTTACTGGTCCTTCTAGGTACTATTTTGTAGTGATGATGACTTTCTCAAGCTCTGCTCCCTAGCTTTCGATCTCAAAAAATAACATGCACACCTTGTCTTGCACCGGTTGGATTCGCTAAGTGACTTCCATCACTTTTCTCTGGATCATATGTATCTTCTATTGAGTTGTGTGTTGTTCATGACATATTTTCATTCTATCCAATGCAGACAGGGCCTTCAACTGCACCTGTAATGTATTTTCATCCTGATTTGCTTCCTGAAGCTATGACTCCAGCACCTGTAACTCTGGATTCTCTGTAAGGTTCTCATTAGTCTGGGTGATCTGGTTACTGAGTTGCTTGCACTCCAAGGAAAGAGATTTCAATCGGTCAACTGTACTGCGAGCATTTTCTTCTCGCTTGTCTCTTATCTCCTGAGGGGTCTCCGACACAATGCAAAGTTCTAGATTGGCAATGCATTGCTGAAGTTTTTGTATAACTTATTCAAGTTGTGCCACCTACTCTGGTACTCTCTCTTCAACCTATACTTAGATAACAATCACAGAGCAGAGTTCTCTGTTGACTAGTTCCTTGATTTCAAGCTGCTCTGTGAGCAACTGTTCCTTACTTTGCTATAGCTCTTCTTTCTCTTTGTCCCACTGTACTTGAAGAGAAATTTTTTCTTGTTCAACAGCACTGCGTTGCTCGATAAGTACTCCCTATACTTGTGTCAAATCCTGGGTGGCTTGTGTTGTGTCCTCTTGAGCTTGTCGAAGGAGAGCTTCGACCATATCAACAATCTGGTGAAGTTGAGCTGGCTCATCTCTTGGTTCTACTGTCCCTGTCGTTAGAGGCACAGTGGGGACTACGCGGCTAGACTGGAGTTCCTGCTACACTCCTTGGAGTTAAATCTCTATATAGTTATACATCTTCTCCTGCTTCGCCTCCTGCTTCTCTACTATCTCCTTTGAAGAATCATTTACCGCTGCAATGATGAAATCAAAGTCATCCAACATGAGGGTAGTTCAGATCTTGGTTATAAGGGTTCTAGGTTTATTTCGGGAGGAAGATTTCATAGGTGAGACCTTCCTTTTATTCGATGAGTCTTCTTTGTCCCTAGGCAGTGGTACTTCCCCTTTTTGTTGTTCAATTTTTGTGCCTTCTATCTCTTCACCATCACCTCCTTCGTCTGGTGTGATAGAGGTAGTCCTTATAGATGCAGTGTCTACTTCGTGAACCTCTTCAGGCTTCTTCATTTTGCTTGGTCCCGGTGTATCTGGTACAGTCTTTGGGCTATCAGTATTAGACATCTCTGTGGGGTTAGCTAGAATGAGAAGGTATGCTGACCAATCCTTGGTGATCTCTTCGATGTTTTCCTCAGTCAACTTGTAATAAGACTGCAACTGTTGCTTGTGTTCATCAGCTCGTGCTATTATATAAATGAAGTGGTGATCCACATTGAACTTCATTAAGGGTATGAATTTTTGGGGCATGTTCGGGGTAATGCGAGGAGTATAATGGATGACAGTCTTCAGCTAGTTGTAGTATACATGGAAGATGACATTCGATTGCCATTGCTTGCTCATATCGGTCGAGTACCATAGGGTAATGAACCTTGCAACCAAATGTTCAAATGGCTCGGTCTTTGGGAAAGTGGCACCCTCCGACATCTCCCATGCTATGAAGGTGATAAATATGAGAAGCCAACTTAAATGGAACTCATACCCTTGTTCTTGCACTTCCCTGCAATCCAGTTCAAGCTGATTCACCAAGTACTTCACCCAATTTATTTGAAGTCCTTCTGCACACTTCCCTGCGAGATCAACTACGAATCCAGTTACTTGGGTGGGCCATTTCTTGTGAACTAGCTTATCTGCAATCAACTGACAGGCAAGGCTCACTGCACCACTCTGAGTATAGGCTACCTTGTAGCCTCGTGTGCCCTTCTCGATCTCGCCATAGGTTTCTTTGATCTTCGTTGCTAGCGCTCTGTTTGTGGTCTCTCCAGGATAAAACTCTTGTGGGTCAAGGACTTGCATGATGAGTGTTGTGATCTGATTGATCAAGGTTGTATCCACTATGACACGATGGTTCAACCACAAGTAGCCTCTGTGATAGCAAGGCAGAAACAACTTTACGCACACATTCACCTCCTGGTGCCTACCAAAGTGCAGGATCTTCATGAAATTCAAAAATATTGACTGTGCGAGGTTCTGGGTCCAAGAATACAGGACTATATTTGAGTTATTTCCCTTCGTCTTCGTTAGATGCTTGTGCGGGGTGATCATATTGTAGAATTTCTTGTCACCAAGGTTGAAGTCGCTAAACTTCAACGCTGCGAGCTTGTATTGATCAACATGAACTGTGCGCACCCCTTTCGATAGGTATGCAGTGACCATAGCATACTCGAATTCTTGGGGCACACTGTCACGGTTGATTTCACCATGCAGAGGGGGTAGGTAAGTAGGAAAAATGGTTAGAATCAGCTTAGTGTTCACAAGATCATCCTTATGCTTTGTTCGCTTCTCATTGACCTATCAGGACAGTCCATCTCAGGCAGTGGATGGAGAAGCTACTACTCCTCTTTTCGATGATGCTTGGACTCTGGTGGACATTCCTCTTTCCGAAATGACTCTCTCAGTCATTAAATCAAGGAGGACCTCTGTGATGGATTCTTCAACTGTGGTGAGCGCATCAGACATACGCACTCAGGAAAAATAATCAGGGTCATGATGATCTTAGATACTACACTAGGATGAACAATCAGATTGCAATGACCACTGTATAGAATCACTAGTTCTGTGGGCTTCAAATTCTCAATTGGCAAAAGTGTTCTTCGGGCATGGCGCGACGAGCTAAATAAGAAATTTAGAAACTGTCTTCTTGCAATGGGTATGAAGCTTCCATTAATGTTGATCTATCCATTATGGCGAGGTCCAATGGTCTGGTGGCAATACTTTAATTCTTTTCTATCAGTTCAGGGTGGAAGTCGAACGGGTATATCGGTCCAACGACTATATTTCTTCACCATAGGGAAGTGCCATAGGTCACTATTCTGATATCCCGACGAAGCTCCCATTCTGCAAGTTTTCTTTCTGCGATGTTCCATCTATAATATCCTATATATTTTCAATCTTCGCCCTCTTCTTACTTAACTTTCTAGCCTTCTTCCCAGTAATATTCAACTTGGTTTGTCTTTTTCCATTATGATTCCTATCTTCTTTTAGCATAGTCATTGCGCGCTGTTGAGATTCTCTCCGGGGTAATAATTCTTCTTTCTATGGGACATGTACTTCAGTCTTTTGCGAGCCTTATGACATTATTTCAGCTTCGACATTGAGGTCTCTATCATCAAGGAGCTTCGATATGTTCTTATATTCTTCAATCAACTGTGCAATCTTCTTGGTCATAAAATCTTTTAATTCTTGTTTCTTTTGTTCCAAAACTTCTGCTTCTTCCTTCCGCCTAACTTGATCTCTACCAATCCAAGTTTTTCCAAGTAACATAGTAAACAGGGCGTTGTCCTCAATAAATTTAATAATCTCAAAATATTCTTCAGTCGAAGTTCCATTAGCATTCGTAGATATATGAGTGAGCCTTCCACATAGGTTTACCAATTTTCCTCTGAAGAGTCCTATTCCTCCTAGTGAAGGGATCATGGCAGGCTTCCCTATATCTTGCCATGTTCTCTCTGTCATGATATTAATCTATGTTTCCTCATCTAGAACACAATCAATGTCGAAGTCCCCTATCCTTACTTCAATGAATTCTTTTTCTTTAAAGATCTTTGATAATCTGACATGTCAGTGTTCATTCAGGGTTTATTTCATCTGAATTAATACTTTCTCTGATTCTTTTTGAGGTTCTGCTATATCTAGATCTGCCTTAGGGTTTGGATTCATTCCTTTGAGCCTAGAAATCATTCTGGGGCAATCCAATACTTCATGATCTAGAGATTTGCAATAAAGAGAACTAGGTACTCCACCAGAGCATTCCTTAGCTAGATGTCCCGATTTTCTGCAACTGTAATAGACGGTTAATCCTCTCTTTCTTGTAACTGATCCCCAACCTCTTCTGTACTTCACACCAGGATCATAGGGGGAAATCTGCAACAAATTCTTTCTAGGATCCTACATCCATTTGTTAGTCCAAACATTCTTTCTATGCATAGGTATAACATATCTATCATTATACTTACCAGATCTATTCATATTAAGATTTCTTTCATCTATTAATGCCCTAGGTTTTAATCTATGACATAATCTATCAAAAATACCTAGATCCATACTTTAGAAACAAAAATTTCCACTTATCTTACTTCTATAGAGCACAAAGCTTTCAGATATAGAAATTTCTTACCTTTATCAGAGCACAGAGCTTACAGATCTTACCTCTTTTAATTAGAAAATTCCACTTTTACCTTTCTTAGAGTACAAAGCGTTCAGATCTTGCTTCTTTTCTTCAGTATCAACCTCTTTTCTAGCAGATCTGGCCTCTTTTCTTTAGATATGACCTTTCTTTCTTGGCACAAATCTTCACAGGTCAAGTAGAACACTGCACACTAGGGAAACATATCTACTCACAGAGCTTTCTTTGCACAAATCTTCTTCTTCTCTAGTTCCCAGAAATCACAGTTTTAGGTGCCAGCAACAGAACCATTTGTTGGCACAGGGGAAGACCCGGGGTTCAATGCTACAATAGTGCACCAACAAAGACCTAACTACTGGCCCTTTCAGCAACACCTGCAAAGTCGATGAAGTCTCACCCGAGATAGAGGCAGGGGTGGTTGCAAGACTCAAGTGTCTGCAAACTTAGCTGGGACACAAATATGTTCAATCATTAATCTTCAACTCTTATTATGATTCACAGATAGCACATAGCATCGCAGTGTTCAAAGCTATTTCAGCACTTAGCCATAGTAAAACAGATTAGGTCTAGTAGTTCAGCACTAAGCATTCTCATACATGTCAGATCCCACTATTGACATACATCTAGGAAGCACAAATCATTAATAGATCTATCTAAATATATCAAGGCACTTAGCAGAAGAAGAAATAAACACATCAAACCGAAGAACAAAGCATCACACACAGATTTACGTGGTTCACCCCCACCCTGGGGCTATGTCCACCAACTCTTCTTATTTATTAGTGTCTTCAATCGGTTACAGCACAAAGCCACTCAAAATCCTTACTTCGCATAGGTCAGAAGATCTACACAGCTTGTGAGATCCTTCTTCCTTGCACTTCAACACAAATCCTTCTACTATCTCTTACAAAAAATTGCACTTAGCTCTACAAGCCTCTTACAATCATGCACAGAACATTTACAATCCACATCCGATCACACAGATCTAACCACTAGCACTAAGCCATTGACCATCCTTACATTGCCTAAGTATCTATTTATACATTACAAAAGTGGGCCTAAGCGTGGGTAAACCCACGGGCTGACATCCATTTCCCATTACATTAACCCAAAACCCTAAAAGGGGCCCAAAAGTGGACCGAGATCCCATGATCTCTACTTCTCTTGGCGCTCCTTCTTCAACTAGTTGTCGAAGTCCCAAAATAGGTCAAAATGACCAAGGTTATCCCAAAACTTGGTTAAGGGCCAACACCATTTCCAAAATTTCACTGTGAGATATACCACTGTAATCATGTACCAATTTGTGACAACAACCTGTAACCAACCTATACCAACAACCTCTGATCAACCTGTACCTGTAACCTTCATGTACAAACAAAAACCCAACAGGTGTGTGACCTGTATGTGTTGCAACCCACGCATGTACGTGACTTTTCTTTACTACAGCCTGTGTATGTATGTTACCTGTCTATACTGCAACATGCGTACGCCTTCTAAAAACTAGGGTTTTCACCTTCCTAAAAAGATTCAACCCTTTGCCGCCTCTGTCACATCAACTTGCAACTTGTCCCAAACTGTACCAATCAACATGTACATCAATCACTCACACAACCTGTACCATCACAAGTGCATCAACTATACACATCACAATACCTCATAACCATCACCAAGATCAAGATGTGTTTTTACTAATATATCAAAATATCTATGCCACATAATCCATATACCATGTGTCAACAATACTACTAGTAAGTGCCTCTAAACATGTACCAAAAATGTGTCACCAATACTACTAGCAAGTGCCTCTAGCAATGCATCACACATGTACCAATCATGTATAAACAAGTCAAACTATGACTCATCAATATGTACCAACATCACCATACCATAAACGTCATGTATGTGCCAACTCATCAATTGTATGTCCCAACATGTATCTCAACCATATACCAAAAACATTCCTCTATCAATACATCACACAATCCATGATCCAAATACCATAAAACCTTACATCAAACCATGTGCCAAAACCTCACTGTTATGTAGCCTAAAGTGTGTACCAATCATATATCAATACCACTAACAAAATCCTCTCACAATGTACCATAAGATATACCAACCATGTACTCCAACAGATCTACCTCAAATTGACCAACAATTTCACTAGCACATCACAACCCAAAACCCTCAACCATGTACTACTAAATACAAGATATGCAAAAACACTCACCCCAACAAGATGTAACAATAATGAATACTAAACATACCAGTGTTTTATTTCTGTAGATCTAGCTCATACAATAAGTGCCATACAACCAACAACCTCTCTAGGGAAAACCCTCAATCTCCCATAACCATATCTCATGAAGAAAACACTATCAAACTATTCATAAGAATGTGACATACCTTGTGAATCTGTAGATAGATCTATTATACTTGGTCACTGTAGACTTTCCTGGGATCTTGCTTTCAGACTCTAGAGACCTCACATCTTCATATCCTAAATCTTTCATGGATTTTCCCAACTGTACCTGATTGTTCCTTCTTCAACATGTGTATGTACATGCATTTTTCTCCTTCATCCTAAATATGTATGCACTTTGTTCCACTTTATCCCATGTACACCTCAAAAACTAAGGTTTTTTCAGTATTTATGCAACTCTGAAACTTTCATCGTCATCCCTCCTTTACTACCGCAGACTTGCGTAACTTGATGTATCAATGTGTACCTATAATAGACCTTTCACAAAATATATCTTCAATGATATTCAAATAGGTAGGGTAGGCGCTGATGGGAGTTCCTTGCTCTCTCATTTATACTCTCCAAGTAGCTTCCTCAAGGAGTTACCTTCTAACTAAATTTACCCAACGTCCTTCTTCTATGGCTAACCCACTTCTAACCACTTGTCCACTTACAACCACTTTATCCACAAATAGTAATCTCTCCACTTCTATTTGCAACTAACTTTATTATTTAATTAACTTCTTTTGCAACCAGTTTGACTTATCCAGAAATAGTAAACTCACCACTTCTTGTTGCAACCACTTTATTATTTAAATAATTTCTCTTTGCAACCACTTTGACTACTTTATTATTTAAATAATTTCTCTTTACTCTCAACTTCTTGTTGCAACTAACTTTTCTATAATTAATCAATTCACAACTTATTTTCCTTTAACTAAATTATTGTTGCAACTACTTTATTATTTAATTTATTTCTTGGTCAACCACTTTGACTATTCAATCTTCTCATCACAACTACTTGACCATAATTACAAAATTCACAACTTCTTGTTGCGACTAATTTATTTTTAATTATTTTCTTAATGCAACAACTATACCCATGATTAACTCCTAGTTACCATCAATTTGACTAGTACACTTCTTCTAGGAGCTTCTAGAATAATTGGCTTATTTGTCCTTCTAGGTGCTTCTAGATAACTCATGAGGGTTCTCCAACTTCACATGGCCATAAATATCTAACCGTGAGGAGTTATGTGACGTTCCACATATCACCAGAAATGGCATGACATGTATTATCCATCTAGAATATTCTTACCTACATATTCACTGATATTCATTCCTTTATACTTCAAACAAATTCAGGTCCCTTACCCATACATTTGTTCTACCAGACTTCTCCAAGGGTTGACATCGATCTCTAAGGGTTGAAATCAATCTACAATATCACTCTCCAAGGATTGAAATCAATGAGAACCAACAATCCAAACCAATTGTCCATCAACCTAAGTCAATTGTCTGACAGTATCCCCCTTTGGCATTGATGGAAACACTTAGTCATGATAACATTACTCTATTGATCTTTCTCTGTGTTTCTAAGATTATGATTACTCTCTCTCTCTCTCTCTCTCTCTCTCTTCATCTGAATAATGTCTTCCCCTTTGAAAAATGGTATCACTCTGATGAAACACTAAAGTCACATCGCTCATGCTTCCCTTGTGACCATCGCTCCCCCTGGAATCATGACTCTGTTCTCTCTCTCCAAGTATCTAACTCTTTATCCATGCATATGAGAAATATCTCCTCCTGAAATCATACCTCTATTCTTATCTCTCTGTCTGACAACTTCTATGAATTATCTTTCTACCTATCTTCCTACTTTTATTTCTCTCCCTTGACTTCTCTGCAAAATGTTTTGTATATGACATGAATGGCGTCCTAAACCTGCTTCCTTTTTGGATTTTTTTTCCATTGGTGCTTCATTGTGTAATCAATTGACATATATGAAAATCATTCAACAATAAGATTTAAAATATTCATATGTCATTATCATCCATTATGACAATGTTCCTTATCTCTGAAGCACTCTCTAAACCAATAAATGAATAAATATCTGAATCAATATTTGAATCCATGCTCTCATCCACTGTCATATATCTATCCAAACATACTAACTATTCTTACGAATCTATCTGTGCCCATGTGACCCATACTGTTCAACAATATCCTTCCGATGATATCGCTTCTAATGATAGTTTCTCTTTCCCTGTTCTATTGTTCCTTTCACTGCTTGCCTTTATGTGATCAATTGATTCCAATTGTCAATCCACTTCTAAGCATCTTACGAATCCCTCTATGTCCATACTATCCAAGACTCTTCTACTCAATTGTCCACAATGTTGACCCATATTTGACTTTACTATCATGAAGTATTCATTGTTGCAACTAATCATCAAATGTCAAATGTGTCCAATGTTATTTCTCTATCTATATACCAAACTTTGCATGTCTAGAACAACCTTTACTGATGATATCACTACCTCAATAAAACCATATACTTATGTTATCAAACATACTTCAAACTGCTCAAAAGATAAATCTCTGATCTATAGAGATGTTATTTAGACTCCCAATGTTCACCATACATATTTGTTGGGAGTATCCAAGCCGGATGGCTTAGAAAAATATCCTCTCAAATGCAGGGTCATGATCATCTTCGTTGGTAGGCTCAACATCTTTTTGAACTATGACTTCTTTCTTTATGTCTGTGGATTTATCTTGCACTACAATAACTAAAAGTACAATCTCTTAAAATTGTTCCTTATTTACATGTCCTTATTTTCTTTCAT
This sequence comes from Picea engelmannii, assembly GCA_009831015.1. Taxonomy (NCBI): domain Eukaryota; kingdom Viridiplantae; phylum Streptophyta; class Pinopsida; order Pinales; family Pinaceae; genus Picea; species Picea engelmannii. The sequence goes on from ML817269.1 coordinate 82,088, forward strand.
TTATTTTCCAAACCTTTATGTATCTAACATCTTACTTTTTCTTTGTAGATTTTTCTTCATCTCGTGTTATTTCCAATATTAGGATCTCTGGGACCTGGTCTTTGTTCAGATGTTCTTCCTGTTTTCTTATCCATACTTTCTTATATCTGATATCAATGTTCTCTTTCATGGAAGTATTGATCATGCTTCTACAATCATGATCTATGTGTCCATGGTTATGACATTTGTAACATTCAATGTTACATGCAGCCACATAAGCATTTATTTCTTTAAAATTTCTTCCATAATCCCTACAATCTGCAACCTTATGTCCAATGTTAGTACAATAAAACAATGACCATAAAAGAAATTTCATACCTGGGAGTGAAGGGTGTATTCCTATTGAATTCCTTCCTTGGTTGATCATGATTGAAGATTCTTTGTGGATTGAATGTGGAGAGTCTTCTTGAATATGTATCTATCTCGGTTTTCTTAGATTCTTGTTGACCATGATTCCTTCCTTTGAGTACATCTGCATAACTTTTTCTCTTTTCTTCATTCTCTATTCCTGATGTAGATGTTTATGTCTCTTCAATGTTCTTGTTGAGCTTGACCACTTTGAATCTTAGTGTGATAACTTCTTCTTCAATCTTCTCAACCTCTTCTTTATTCTTCATTATCTAAGACTTCATGACTTATTGTGTTCTATTTGCTTCTTCAAGTTGGACTTTCAATGTAATTATTCTTCGAGTCTTCTCTCTTCTTGACCAAACTCTTCCTCAAGATGGTTTAAGTCATCGATTCTTTCCCTGAGATGATCTGTCTATATATTTTCTTTCTTTTCTACTTTTTCCTTTTGTCCTGTTATGTTGGATTATAAACATTTTTTTTGATATTCTATAGTTTCTTCAATTCTTCTGGCCTCTTCTAGCTGATTTCTTAAATTCTTGATGACCTGGTGAGCTTCTTCAAAACCTTGAAAACTTTCCTTTTGCTTCACCAATTCTTTCTTAAGTGACTTGTTTTCTTCTCTTTCTTTCTTTAGTTCATCTAAAGCACTGATAAGTTCTGCTTCATAATTGTCTTTTATTTCAATTTTCGTTTTTGTATCATTACCTTTAGGGATTTCAATTTCAGTATGTCTGTGTTTTTCACAATTAAAGCAAAACAACATACTTTTGTTGATTACATACTCTTCTTCTTATGAATTTGTCTGACATGATGAAAATATTTCCTCTTGATCTGTACCAGCATCTTCTTTGACATTTTATGACTTTGTGATGGGTGAAGAATAGATATCATGTAACTTATCCCAAAGTTATTTAGTTGATGAACATTTACCAACATTTTCTCTTACCGGATTAGGTAAGCCTTCCTAGATGAAATCCATTGCTATTTTGTTATTATTCTTCAATTCCTTCTTGGCTGCAGTATTTTCTTTCTTTGTAGCATTGTATCCTGTCACAAATGAATACCAAATATCATATCCCCGTTCCTCTAAAAATGTTATCATCCCTATACTACACATCTCATACTTTATACCATTCTGACCATGAAACAATGGTACTCCATTCTCATAATAATCCATGATCTCCTTCTAGTGGTTAAAATTTCTCTTGAAGGAACCTTTCTCTGATACCAATTTTTGGATTACTGAGAGTGGGGGGAATCAATAATGAGCAATTTATACCACTTACTAGTCCTTTTAACCACAATGCATATTCCCTAAACTTATTCAACAATGTTCATCATTAATATGTTGTTGCATCATATGACATTAGCATCCATCAATGCATAATAAAAAATAATAGACACATCCACACAATGCACAGTACACCATTATTTTACGTGGAAAACCAATGCCAGAAAAAATGGCAAAATGCTTTTCTTATATGTCTTTAAGAATTACATTCAAGGAAGCACCAACTTCCAATTCTCTAGCTTCATCTGGAAATCTCCAACTCCCCAATTCTCTGGCTACAACCAAAAGGAGGATACAACCCCCTATGTTCTTTGGCTACAACTGGAAGGTGGATAGAACCACCTATCCTTGCCTCGTCCTACTTCCCTGAAATATAAGTGAAAATATGAAACCACTACCACACTGCCACTATGATATATACCACTATAATCCTGTACCAATTTGTGCCAACAAACTGTAACCAACCTATACCAACAACCTGTGGTCAACCTGTACCTGTAACCTTCCTGTAACAAAAAATACCAACAAGTACATGAAATTTTTTTGATGTACATCGCGTATGTATGTGACCTATCTGTACTCCATCCTATGTATGTATGTGGCCTGTCTATACTGCAACCTACGTACGCATTCTGAAAACTAGGGTTTTCACCTTCCTGAAAAACTTTGACCCTTTGCTACCTCTGTCACATCAACCTGCAATTTGTCCCAACTTGTACCAATCAACCTATAACAAGTGTTACACATCAAAATTGCTCAGTTGGATAAGTGTCGCATTATCCCTCTCAATTGTCGTAAGTGTCACATCAACTCTCGCAAGTGTCGCAGTTGGTCACTAGTGTCGCATCAACTTTCGCAAGTGTCGCAAGTTGGTCAGTAGCGTCGAAAAGGATGTTCAGACATACTGTCATGATAACGACACTAAGGAGACACTTATAACATCTCACATGACTGATTTGGAGGAGGAGAACTGATCTACTGAAGTCAAACAACCTTTTTCCATCTGAAAGCACCCAAAAAACTGA
>ML817270.1:0-25509 GCA_009831015.1 Picea engelmannii
TAATGTCGACATTGAAGGGAAATAACTCGTAGATGTTGTGGATGATCTTGACAGTGCATGGAGTGTCCAAGAAAATCATCAAGATATGGTTGAACAATATGCTTAATGTCATGAAATGCATAATACATAGCACGTTGAAAAGTAGCACTAACATAAAAGCAGTTTTATGTTGATCTAGTGGTAGTATGTTTATTTGATTATAGCCAAAAAAACCATCCATAAATTAGAAGATTTCATTGTCGGCATAGTGATTGACTATTTGGTTGATAAAAGGGGTTGGATAATTATCTTTCAGACAAGCCCGATTAATATCCCTATAATAAATACATACACAGATTGTGCCCTGTTTATTTGTGATGGGAACAATATGTTGGTTGTGGATCCTGATTATATTCCTGATTTAGAAGTCTTTTTTTCCAGCTTTTTTTATACCCCATGAAGAATTTAAACCCCAGAAGAATGTCCACTCCTCAATGTGGGGGAATGCAGGGGGGTTACCCCCTCTATGGGGTCCAGGGGGGCTATCCTCCCGGGTGGGGGTCCAGGGGAAAGCAGGCCCCTAATGGGGGTTTGAGGGCGAAGCCACCAAAGGAAAAATTGCCTTGTAAATGTATATTGTAATTTCATAGTAAATCGGTACCGTTCATTATAAGATCGCAGATCTGACAGTAGAAGTTATGTTAGGGTTTTGTTCCCTAGAAGGAAACCCTGTTTTATGAGGGAAATGTATTGCGGATATGTATCATTGCGAATATCGTATTCTGAGAGAGAAGACTGTGAGAGAAAGAAGAGGAAGTTATAGCGGGTGTGTTGTAGGTTGTATCCTCTCATTTGTTGGATAATAATAAAGGGAGGACCTGACAATTTATCTAGTGGACGTAGCCCACACTGGGTGAACCATGTATATATGTGTGTCTATTGTATTGTGTATCTTCTGTGTTTTATTTATGCATTTTATTTTATTTTATTTCTCTTCGATCCTGTTTTTCTAACAACTGGTATCAGAGTGAAAGGTAACTCGCTGGAAAATAGGGTTTCTGGTTCGTGTGGGAGAAATGGCAGAAGATGTAAAGTTTAGGTTCGACAAATTTAATGGCCAAAACTACCAGTTATGGATGATGCAAATGGAAGATTATTTATATTAGAAGGGTTTATTCCTACAATTGGGTGGAATAGCAAAGAATTCAACGACCATGAAGGACAAAGAGTGGGAGGTTCATGACAGAAAGGCACTAGAAATGATACGGTTGAGCCTGGCAACATCGGTGCCTTTCAATATTTTGAAAGAAAAGACAACGAAGGAGTTGATGGATGCATTGGGTAAACTGTATGAAAAACCCTTGGTGTCCAATAAGGTATTTCTAATGAAGAGATTATTTAATATGAATATGTCACAAGGTGGGTCTGTTGCACATCATTTAAATAAATTTGATACAGTTACTAATCAACTAAGTTCTGTGAAAGTGGACTTTGATGATGAGGTTAGGGCTCTTCTAATCTTGTGCTCATTGCCAGAAAGCTGGAACGACTTGTTCATGGTTGTAAGTAACTCTGTCCCTGGTTCAAACACCATAAAATTTGATGATGTTGTTGGTGTTATCCTTAGTGAGTAAATGCAATGGAAAAGAACAGGTGAGACATCAGGTAATGCGTTAAACATGGAGAACATGGGAAGACAAAAGGATAGAGGAAAGGGCTCAAGGAACCATGGGAATTCTAGGAAGGGCATATCCAAATCCAAACTTGGAAAGATAGAGTTTTATTATTGTGGAAAGAAAGGACATCTGAAGAAAGACTGCAAAGCTCCAAAGAAACAGAGATATGGACAGCAGGAGAAAAATCAGGAAGCAAATGTAACATGTGATGTGTTACAAGATGCTTTGATTATTTTTGTAGATAATATTTTTGAGTCTTGGGTAGTAGATTCAGGGGCTTCATTTCATGCCACACCCCATAGGAAACATTTTCTAGAGTATGTTCAAGGTGATTTTGAACAGGTTCATTTGGGTGATGATGCACCATGCAAAATTGTTGGAATGGGAAAGGTAAAAATAAAGTAAAGCAATGGAAACCAATGGTTGTTGAAAGAGGTAAGACATGTTCCAGATCTAAGGAAAAATCTGATTTCAACAGGGCAGTTGGCAAGTGAAGGTTGTATATCCATATTTACAGATAAGGTGTTGAAGTTCACCAAAGGATCATTAGTGATAGAAAAAGGAGAGAAGGCAGGTACATTGTATTTATGTACTGGTAATACTGACTCTTCTATCTCTTTAGCTTCTACAGGAGTGGATACATCACTGTGGAATCATAGTATTGGACACATGAGTGAGAAGGGGATGCATATACTTCACAAAATAAAGTTTTTTCCAGATCTTAAACAAATTGATTTGGATTTCTGTGAGCATTGTGTTTATGTAAAACAAAAGAGAGTCATACTTCTTAGAGTCAAAAAAGAAAAGAAGAGTGAAATTTTAGAGCTTGTGCATACAAATGTATGGGGACCAACTCATGTATCATCTCTTGGTGGCTCTCTTTATTATGTTACTTTTATTGATGATGCAACTAGAAAAACTTGGGTTTATTTCATTCAACAAAAATATGAAGTTTTTATACTTTTAAGAAATGGAAAGCTTTGGTTGAGACCGAGACAGGAAAAAGGTTGAAGTGTCTCAAATCAGAAAATGGAGGTGAATATTGCAGCAAGGATTTTGATGATTATTGTTCATACCATGGGATTCATAGAGAGAAGATGAAGATGAGACTCAATCAAACTAAGTGAAATTTGGTCTCCATATCATTCATAATCTATAGGACTTGGTACTACACAAGGATCATATGATTCTAGGGAACTACTAGCACTAGTCGAAATCATGTTAATATGAATGACAACATGAAGAATATTGGGTGGTGGGAGCGGAGAAATGTCAGGCAGTGGGAGTGGGAAATTTCCCATTAGTGATGAATATTTTAAAATACCCACTCCAACGTCCTTGTAAGCATATGAGATTTGTTTAATTAAAGGAACATTACCAATGCGTGAATCAGAATTAAAGTAGGAAAGTTGGTCTACCGTGACTATTTTTCCTTGATGATGGAAAAAAAGTACATGAAACAACGTAGAAACCATGGAGGACATGGAATAAATCCAACAATGGCCTAGTAAAAGGTTATGGTCAAGGGGTTCATCAACCACTTCAGCCTCAACAATAATGATTTTACCTTCTAATTCGATTGGAAATGCATTGAACACTCCTTATAAGGGTTTAAAGCCTCTACCGTCAAAATATTTTAATGTATTAGGTGATTGATTGAGTGAAGGATAAGCAACAACTTTCCAACAACTAACAGACATTACACAAGTTGAGGCTCCTTCATCAATAATAGTGCAAAAAATGGTTTTTGTTAGCACAATAACTTGAATTTGGAAAGCAAGTTGGTGTGGAAGTCTTTGAAGATGAGTTTTGAAATAAAAAACTTCCATATTCACATCACTCAGGTCAACTCCAATTGTTGACAACAATTCTCTTTGTTACGCAAGGAAATTCTAAATGACTTCGAGGGATGACATTGCAGAGGGTGCTTGAGCCAAGTCTTCTACAATATTGTAGTTTTGAGTAGTTCGTCGGTGTGCGTTAAAGGATGACTTACGAAAAACACCTTTTGGAGGTGGTTGGATCACTGTGTTAGAACCGGGTCGATCAATTTGAAGAGGGACAGGAGTAGGTTGATCAACAACATGAGGTAGAAGGTTGATCAAAAACACTTCCATTGGAAGTAGGATAGTCTTTGGTTCGTGTTGTTACAAAAATCTATTCAGTATTTTATTGACACATAAGTACATAAGAGATTCATGAGGCAGATGGTTGATCTTGGGAAACCATTTGAGTCTATTGAGATGGGAAAGGATTTTTCAAAACGACGGGTGTGATTTAAGTCCCTTTATGGAAATGAGTAACATCGACATGATGTGGATAATATTTAGTATATTGTTCTTCTTCGCAACTGAGACAAGGATATTTAGGCTTGCACTTTTGTGTATCCTCGGCAAGTTGAGTTTTGGGTTTCTCCTGTTATGGGGGATTTTTCTTAGATTTTTCTTTTCCCTTTTTCTTACTTCCAAGTTGTTGATATTTGCCGGTATTTGTAGAATGGACCACGCTAATCTTGGAAGTTTTACCAGGAGTAGTAGAAGGAGGTGAAGTGTTTTGAGTGGTAGCGATAGGAGTAACCTTAGGGTTAGATTGACGATAAGGTTTACTCATAGAGTATTGGGTAACAAAACCCACCACATTGTCAGTGGCATGAGATTATGTAGGAGGTATAGTAATTGGATTAGTCAATGGTCAAGTAGCCTAGAAAATCAAATCGTATAATGTGCCAGATTGTGAATATACAAGATCCAAATATTGAGCACGAGTGATAGCTTGAACCTCTATTACAATGTCACCCATAGAGATATCGCAGGAAGTAGGAGGTAAAAATGACTTACTAAACCAATATGCCAACAATTGGTCTCGTATAATGGCTTTAATCAAATGACGTCGTCATATCCACTCATCAATATGATCGGAAATATGAGTTGACTTTGACAGTCATGATGAGGTTAAAAGTTAGTTACCAGTTTCATAATGAATGGGAAGCTGGAAGTGAGTCAAAAAAGTTATTTCCAATGAATTATAGTCTTGAAATGTTCTTCATTGTAATTATATGTACCATTTAGCAACACTCCCAATAAGAGTGCATTGGAAAAGACATAAATAGATAGAATCATCATTTAAGGAATTCAAAGAACACCATAAATGATAATTCATGATGTGATTTGACGGGTCTTCTCCAGGTTTCCCATAAAATTTTGGAATATTACTTAATAACTTGGCAGAGATAGGTGACCAAAAAGGAGAATGAAAAATGGGATCGTTTGTTAGCCACGATAGGTAGGGTAAGTCTAATGTTCCCAAGGATGGTAACTGTTGATTAAAAATGGGTTGTTGAAATATCTGATATTGGTAAGCAACGTAAGGATTATCCCCCTAAGGAGGAGGATATCCTTGTTGAGAGTACGTTGGTGCTATAGGCACCTGAATTCGACCAGGATGATGAACCTTAAAGGGTGGCCCCATAGCCGTTTATGTACCAATAGTAGGATTATGTGTGTGGAATTGTTGGCCAATAAGCACTTGAGTTCCACCAGCCTTGCCAGCTTGAGGTAAATTTGATGGCTCATGCCTTCCATTTTGGGGAATGAAGCATCACTAAATATTTGGGTACCAGTGGGGTTTCCTGTAGAAGTTTGTTGACCAATAGGAGGTTGTTTCCCAAGAGGAATTTGTTGACTAATAAGAGGTTTTTGACCAAAAGGAATTTTTTTCCCAAGAGGAGGTTTTTGACCAAGAGGAAGATGTTGACCAAAAGGGGAATAAATTCTGGAATGGTAACTCTCAATAGGAGTTGGTTGTCCAAAAGGAGGATTTATCCTAGTTAACGTAGATTTCCCCCAAACAAGAAAAGATGGTCCTACAAAAGGTTGCCCCCAGTAGGAACAACTCCTATAGAAAATTGATTGATAGTCAAAGGCACAGATAGCCCCATAGATGGTTGACTAATGGTCAAAGACATGGATGGTCCTATAGATGATGGAATTGGAACACTCATCCTACTCATCAAACTAGGTTGTTGAGTAGATCGAGGAACAACATTAGTTTGTGAGGTGTGTACCATACTTGGAATAGACATACAAGACAAAATAGGCATACCAGCTAACCAAGGAGGATAATGAAAAAGTGAGGCATTGTTTGAAGCTCTAGAAAAGGTTCTGTTGAGTGATTGATATCCAAGAGGTACGAAACGCCCACCAAAAAAATAAGATACGCTAGATCCACTGTGTACAAAATCTCCATCTATAGTAAGAGGTAAGTTTTTCATTTCGGTACTTCCTAATATAGATTTTGTATATGTCAACTAATCCATGGTCGACGTAGTGAAAAAATACAATGGGGTAGGTAAAAATGGAGTTCGACTATCGATAATTAAGTATTGATACCAAGCATTTTCCAACTAAGGAGATACAATTGGACCTTGGTGCAGGTAATTGGATAAGAAGAGGTCATTCTAAGTTAGTTATAGGTGTATTATAATATAGATGGCTCTCTTCTAGAATATCTTCTATAGTAATGAGACCAACCTCGGAAGAGACAGACTCATGAGAAATAACTTGTTTAGGAGTTAATTCTAACATGTTTGAAATGATAGAGTTTTGAGGAGTTACAGGTGATGGGATATATATGGAAATTGGTGAAGGAAACTCATTTTGAGGATTTGAAAGTTAAGGCGATGAAACTAAACTTATTGAAAGTGGAATATTATCAAGTATTTTAGTTTCAACAAGTTCAGGATCAACAATCTCTATGCTTTCAATCTCATGTTCCTCAAGTTCTAAAGTCTCAGTTTGTACTACCTCATATTCTTCTATTGTTTCAAATTGTTCTATATTTTCAGGTTGTATAGGTTTAGATTGTGGAGTCTCAAGGTATGAATGCTCAGGTTGTGATACTTGTGGTAGTTCAGGGGGTAAACCCTACATTATATGAGAACGACGAAGTTGTTATGCCATTGTAAATTTTAGTGTCGATTACCAATTATACCTATGGTCTACTAGAGAAAACAAACATCACTCACTAAAAATTCTAGGAATCAAACACACAAACAAAAGATCTTCTCACAATGACACACTAGCTGGTGATGAAATCCAATGTCGCAAGATCAAAATAAGAAGGGGCTGGGATAGAGCGGGTGGAACAGTCACAATGGCAACCTACTTAACATACTTGCATCCTGTTTCAATTTTCCTCATGATAAAGCCGTGGGTCCCAAGTGAATTTGATCAACATCTATCCCAGGTACAACACATATTTCTCCTTCCTCATCACCTTGTGTATAAATACTAAATATAAAAGCCACTAAGGTTACCACTTACAACAACAAAAGTCTTGGGAAACTGTCGAAAGTCAGGTATACATGCAAGGGCAGGGAAATTAAGACCCGAAATCCCCTTGAGAGTTTCCTCTCAAGTGGTCCCCAAGTGTCTTTCGATACCATTTGTAATATGTTCAGACCACACCACCAAGACCAACAAAGTAGGGTTAATTATTCTAATGGCACCAATGTGACCTCGTGATTGACCCTTGTGTGAGAAGGGATGCCCAGAACAATGATGTGGCAAATGGATTTATCCCCCTATCTCAAAACTCTAAGTTTGTTTTGTATATTTCAAGAGTTAACCTCAACCCCTATTCCAAATCCCTACAACCAATCTAATGTTGGTTTGCTACCAATCAAAAAATTTCAAATAAATTTTATTAGCGTTGATTTTATGGTTGTTGTTTACTCGAGAGGAAAATTGTGTGGACGGGATGATGTTTTGACCAAATCGAAACATTGCATAAATATTAAAATGCAATGTTTCACTTCAATGAAATATATATTACGAGAGGGAGAAAACGTTTATATTTCTTAATGCACAATGTCTCAAATTTTCATAAATACCAAGAAATTTACTACTCAAAACAACTAAAAAACAACCTCCAACTAATGCAATGCAAGAAACACAACTTTTGTTTTCAAAGACAAAGTGAAATAGAAAAGCAACAATTTTTTTTAAAAGAAAAAGTGATCGAAGCAATATAATTTTTGTTTTGTTTTTGTTATGGAAAATAAAGTATTCAAGAAAAACATAAATTATCTTCTCACCAAATAATCCCAAACCAAACAATTGGGTAATAACAATCAAACCAGACTGAAAGAAACTAAAATACTAGGCTAAGATATTATAAACCTTTTAGAAGTAAGCAAGAAATGTCAAAATAAAGGTAATAATGAAAAAATTCAATAGTGAAGCAAATGGTCAAAATCACACTTTAAATCTGTCAAGAAGACTCTTAGGAAATCCTGAAATTCATAGAAAAAACCAAAGATTGAGTCTGAGAAGTAAATTAAATAATTTTTTTTTCCTTTCAAGCAATTTCGTAGGCTATAGTTCCACACAATGTGACAATTGAGAGTGTCATAGGATGCAGACTAGTACAATGTGACAATGTCACTCTGTGTCTCAAATGGAGGGTGTGACAGTCAATAAAAATTGGAAAAAACAAAAAATTATGAAAATTTTCCAATGAATTTCAAGATCGAATGCTTAAATAGTACTAGGCAATGACTTAGAGAGATAAATCAAAGAAAGGAAGCAAGACCAAGAGAATAAATGTGGAGGATTGTTCCCCAGTGGAGTTGCCAATTTTGTTTATGGACAAATTAGTCAATGCAGACACAGACCAATCTCCCTAGCTTAGGAACCCAAAGCTAGAACAAAAGAACACAGAACATATTACTTTGCTTAGATTCATACAATCAAAATATTGATAAGTAAGGACTCATACCTCTTTATTGATGTTTTTCCTTGCTAATTGTAACTCCTAGCTTGATTCAAAGGCTTTTGAATAGAAACCGGCATAAGAAAACAAGCTAACCAGAAAAAGCAACATTAGTACTTCGATAAATCTATACAAATGACCAAGGAGAAATGTAATAAAGATAATTTATAATGAACAATCTTTATAGGAAAGAACATAATGTACGGTATTAATAAAAATGGAAGAGTTACAACGAGTGCCTTGGTGTTGCAAGGCTCTTTCCAAGAGTTCATTGCTCTAATACCTACATTTCTTCCATGAATTCCATCACCATCAACTAAATACTTTGACACAAGAATCCCTTAAGGCCAAACAAAAATATTCTAATCACAAATCAAAAGCTAAAGCTATCAACCATTATTCACTACTAGTTATTTTCCATTAGCTATTAACCTTTTCTCATGAGAGAAGTTTCCTTTTATATATTTAAGAGGAGGTTGGGATGAGAGGTTAGGATCCCCCTAAATCAAGAATATGGGTGAGATCCAAAATGATAAGAGGACACCTCATATCCGAAGCTTCTCTCTAGAAAATTCACAAATTTCTTCCTTTTTCCTCCCTTCCAAACAATGTCTCACCATGTGAACTAGAAACATGAGACATTGTCGCATGCTGTAGTGGTGCAACACGCAACACTTTCATGAAAAGTGTCTTTAAATCAATTTTGACTTCTCTCAAGGAAAGGTCTTTCTCCAATGATCATGGTTTTTGAGCTCTAGATGATGGAAAGTAGGTGAACATTATCAGTTGAGACAAAATAATGTGTAACAACTTCCCATCGACACTAGTTTTCAGTGTATGAGAAATATGATGGTGGGATGGTATACCTTGGTGATGCCTCTCCTCTTAAAATTGTTGGTCATGGAAGAGTACTAATTAGATTCATTGATGGAAAATTAAAGAGGATAAATGTTTTTTTTCACATTCTCTATTTAGCATGAAACCTACTATCAGTAAGAACACTTAATGATGTAGGTGTGTCGATTTTTTTTTGTTTTCTCTGGTAAAGGGTTCAAGATGGCCATAGGAGCTATGGTACTTTCTAAGGGTGTTCATGTGTGAAATTTTTTCCAACTTGATGTGTGCACTATTGAGTGTAATAATTATTTGATTTTTGCAGTAGAGAGATCCATAGGATCTATCCCTTCACAATTAGAACCTCCTAAAGAAGATTTTTCTTCAAAAAACAAATTACCTGCAGAGAAGACAATGCTATGGCGCCAAAGATTAGGCCATATAGGTGAGAAGAGCCTATAGGCCTTGAAAAATAAAAATATTAATGATCGATTGAATGATTTTTCTCTTTAACTTGATTTCTTTGAACATTTCATATATGGGAAACATAACCATGTTCAGTTTTATTCTAGTTCACAAAATTCTTTTGGGTTGTTGGTCTTAATTAATTTTGATATCTTTGGTCTAGTTAAATTTATTTCAATTTCTAAGGATTTGTATCATGTGTCATTCATTGATGATTATTCATTCTTCTAGAGGGACATGGGTATATTTTCTTAGAACTAAATCTAATGTTTTTAGTCAATTTAAGGAGCTTTTAAATCTCTCTTGGAAAATCAAACTGGTAGGAAGATTAAGGTGTTGAGGATTGATAATGGCGGTGATTTTTTCTCTGCATTGTTTGGTAAGTTTTGTAAAGAGAATGACATTTAAGTACATAATACAACTCCATATACTCCTCACCAAAATGGAGTTACAGAACAAATGAATAAAACATTGATGGAGAGAGATAGGAGTATGCTTAGTGGAGCCGACCAAGAGAAGAAGCTTTACGTTGAAGTAGTTTCTACTGCAAATACTTGATTAACAAGTCTCCCACATCATCACTTATGGATACTATGCCTATAGAGGTTTGGATGGGCAAGAAACCCTCACTTGAGAATCTTCATGCTTTTGGTTGTGAAGAATATGCTCATGTGCATAAGGAGGAGAAATTTAAGTTGGATAACAAGGTAGTGAAGTGTATCTTCATAAGCTATGGTGTTGGTTTGAAATGGTACAAGATTTTTGATCCTATCGTTGGAAATTTTTTGTATAACAAAAATTTTGTTTTGAGAGAAGTTAAGCCTTCTCCCACAGTGGTGCATCTAGAAGAGTATGAAAGGAAGTTAGTGGTTCAGCTATCAGCAAAGACCCATAAAGTTGAAGAAAAAATTTAACATGAAGTTCATGAATGACCTGATGAGGAGGAGGGTTGAAAGAGTTCATAAGAGGAGGAATAATCTCCACTTAAAACTCTAATGAGGTACACTCGACAAAGAAGGAAACCAAATAGGTATACTTATAGTCTTATTTATTTCATATGTACATTTTATTTATCTGCTAACATTAATGAGCCTAGAACTATGAAAGATGCATTGGAGATGGAAGATAAGGAGTTCTGGAGATTATTCATGGATGAGGAAATGGTTTCACTTAGAAAGAATGGTGCATGGGACTTTGTTACATTGCTTGATGGATGGAAACCCATTAGATGTAAAGGGGTGTTCAAAAATAAGATTGGTTTAGATGGTAGTGTTGAAAAGAACAAGGTAAGGTTGGCTGCAAAAGAAGGTTGAGGGGATAAACTTTGATGACATATTCTCACTAGTTGTTAAGTTAACATCTATTAGGCTACTATTATCTATTGCAATGGCCTTTGATTTGGAGATAGAATAGATGGATCTGTGAAAACAACATTCCTACATGGTGACTTGAAGGAGGAGATATAGATGACACAACAAGAGCACTATGTTGAGAAAGGTAAAGAGTCTTTGGTTTGCAAGTTAAAAAGGTATTTTATATGGTCTCAAACAATCTCCTAGAATGTGGTACCAAAATTTTGATTCTTTTGTGTTGGGATTAGGATTTATGAGATCCAAATCATATCATTTTGTGTATTACAAACAAGATGATGATTATTTCCTTGTTATTTTGTAGGACAGATTGCAAACCATTAAGTGTTCGGATTTCCATGGGAGATAAACTTTTAGTTGAGCAGTTCCCTACAACACCTACAGTTATGGACGATATAGCTTATGTTCCTTATGCTAGTGCAATTGGTAGTTTGATGTACATTATGGTCTGCACTAGACCAAATATTACCCAAGTAGTGGGAGTCTTGAGTCATTTCATGGTTAACCCTAGATGTGAACATTAGGCTACAACAAAAAGGGTGTTCAAATGTTTTCTAGGTACTTCTAAATATTCCATTTTCTATCTTAATGATGTTTTAGGGGACCCACACTCAGTGGATATAGAGGGTTATGTGGATGTTGATTGGGCAGGGGATGTAGATAGAAGGAGATCTATGAGTGGATTTGTGTTTTGGTTGTTTGGTGGAGCACTGGGTTGGATGAGAAAAAAAAAATCTATGGTCACTTTGTCCACTATAGAGGCAAAGGATATGGAAACTACCCATGCATGTAAAGAGGCCATTTGGATTACCAAATTGTGTTCATAAAATTAGAGCTAAGTCAAAAAGCTATTACAATTCAATGTGATAGTAACAGTGTCATTTTCCTAGCTATGTCATTTTCCTAGCTATGAACCCAACCATTCATGCAAAGACAAAGCATATAGTTGTATTTAGGGACATGGTAGAGGATGGAAAGGTGATACTAAAGAAATTTGACACCTTGCATAGTGTTGTAGATGCATTGATGAAACGCGTGAGCACGGGGAAATTCAAGTGGTGTTGTGAGTCTATATGGGCCTTATGAGCCCTAACAAATAGCATGTAGTTGGTTCATTATCCCTTGTACCATTGCAAGGTATATGACAAGTAGGAGAATGTTGAGATAGGTGTGTCATACACCTTGTAGTGTAGAGCTAGAGCGTGAATAAATCGAATGATAGAGTAGGAATAAATCCAAAGTTGGAGTAAGAATAATACAGTACTAAGCACATAATAATTTCAATTCTAAGTAGAGAATAATACAATGCTACAGTGGAGAAAAACTATAGCAAGGAATACTTGCATAACAGTGGTAGAGAGTAGTGGGTTTTGTGTGCCAGGAATAATTTTAAGGATGGAAATTTATCTCGGAATGTAGAAACCTTAGCAAATAGTATTGTTCCTTAATATGCAAACCATAAAATGCTGGGCCATATTTTTGTAAAAATACTCAAATTTCCAAGGATTTTATATATTTCTATAAAATTTGGGTTATTTTTAAGGTAAAATAATTTTATTATATAGAATTTGGGTGAATCACTTTTAGAAAAAATGAAAATTGACAAATTGTTTTTTGGAAAAAAGCATGAAAAATTAACTCATGGATGATATATAGCCCCATAAACATTTAAAAGAGATATCGATCTCATGGAATGGGGCTATTTAAAATAAATACCAATTTATATAACCAATTTCGTTGAATAAAATATTTAAAAATATGAAGTTCTAAATAATTATTTAATAAAGAACAAAACTATTAAGGATGGAGGGTATTTAAAAAATAATATACTACAAAAGATGATAGAGAAATGATAAACTCATAAATATATAGAGAAAAAGTAGGCTTGGACATTAAAAAAACGATATAGCACACAATTAGTAAAAAGCTCATAAATAAATGATAAGTTTAAAATTATATAGAGAAGTGGTAAGCTTGGGGATTTGAAAAACAAGTATAGCACACAAAGATGCTTAAACATGGAGAACATTTAAAAAACAATATAGTTCACAAAGACTATAAAATATGAAGGGCATTTAAAAACCAATATAGCACACAATGATTATCATATAAAAGATGATAGAGAAATGATAAGTTTCAACACCATGTAAAAATCAATCTTAGAAAAAATGGTAAATTTTTCAAATAAAAATGAAAAAATCATGTAAAAATTGTTTTTTCATCTAATCTAATGGGGTTGGGCATTGAAAAAACCATATAACATAGAATAAATATTAGAAATGGAGGGAATTTAAAAACAATGTAGCATAATGAAGGTCAAATTAAAGATGAAAAAGAAATGGTAAGGTAGAGAACCAAGTAAAAATCATTCTCAAAACAATGATAAGTTTTCTAAGATATGATAAGTTTTCCAAGATAAGAATAGAAAAAACATTCTTGTTTGTTAATGAGTGTTTTGTGTGTTTCAACATGTTTACTGGAAACGTGTGTGTTGTAAAATTGAAATGAATATGTAGTTGTAAAATTGAAATGAATATGTAGTCAATTATTTCTTAGATGTAGTATTGTGATAGGTGGAGAGAATACATATTCTATTTAAAATGCATATGCATTTTCAATTTTTTCTAATTTTTACATGCATATTATTTTTAAAACTTCTCTCAATATTTTCATGGTATCAAAATGAGGTTGAGTGTGGTCTCCTTAAGAAGAAGAGACAAATTACAAGCAATCCACAAATGCAAAATTGTTGTTACTACATAGGTTTGTCTAGAGAATTAGAAAATCATCCTTAGTAGTGATTACTTAGTTTTGATGTTTATATGGTGGTTGTTATTGCTTGGGAAATATTGTTTCTATTGAAGATTTATATGTGATGGTGCTCATAATTGAGAATGTCATTGTTCATTTTTAGTAATATCGTTATTTTGCAGATATTGTTGGTTTTTTGTTGACTTGTGATGAGGAGCTTAGTATAACACATTTAGAAAATGTTACTAGCACTACTACATTTCGGGTTGGAATCCAACATTTGAATCTACATTTATGAAAAAAAAAGGATTTTAACATCGAAAATCGGTTAAAAGTCATGAATTTTGGCCCCTTTTTTAATCTTTTCCCCCAACACATGTCTCATAATAGATGTTTGTGTTCTAATATCAATTAACCAACATTTCAAAAGTCAATTAATCAATGTTAAATGTACCTATTGAAATTTATAATCTATGGATGGTAAACATCGACTAAGAGATGTGCAATTGATGTTTATGGAAAAACATTCCTTGGCACCAAATACTTTATACTTTCAATGTTTCAGATAAAGTTATTTTTCCATGTTTTAAAAACTGGTTGCGCTAAAGAAACCCCATTTTTTTCTAAAGAGTTGGGATTAAGTGACATAATATTCGAGGTAAAATTTTCTATTTTTACTGCATTGTTAAACTCATTATTCTCCCCATAATAAAAAATTGATTAAGATAAAATTTCTAAACACCATTTGAATTATCTATATGTGAAATTATTTGAATGTATTTTTGTTGTACAAATGCATGGGTTGAATATATTTTTTGAAATAGAAACAAATGTCAAATAACCCTAACCTGGGCATTGGTGCATGAGACCAATTGGATTATATAGAGAATTTGATCGAAGAAGCCTTGGATCTCATTGTAGATGTTAATATTGATGAATGCAATTATATGTTCTACACTAAACACCTAAATAGAATAAAAAGGTAAAGAGAAGATACTCCACACCTTGAGAATGAGAGAAAAGTATGAATGTGAAGCCTCTTCAAGGGGGAAACCTCCTTTTAAAATAGAATAAATGTACAAGATGAGATGACTCTAAAACTAGGTCTCATTTGTATATAGGAGATAAAGGGTACATTACAATTAAAGGTTCTAGCCGCCAACATTAATATAACAATAGAAATGTAATAAATTGATATATAGGGCTTTATCTAGGGATTAACATGGGGTTTTGTCTAGGGATTAACGTGCACATTATGTTCAAACAAGTTTTTCCCTCAACACTTGATTAGTTGTGGATGTTTCTACATGAAGAACTCATATCCCCATGTCACCTCTTCTACTAGTAGGTTCTTCCACTTGATGAGGTACCCAACAATTACTTGATTTCATAGCTGCTTAGTTCTTGTTTCAAGGTTTTTTTTGTTTGTTATAGTATGATTTTCCCTTGTCTTTGGTAATATAGTTTGAATTGGGATCTTTTCACCAATTAAATTCTTTAAGAAAGAAACATGGAAGACTAGATGTACACGTGAAGATGGAGGCAACTCCAATTTGTAAGCCATACTTCCAATTCTCTACAACACCTTATAGGGACCATAGTATTGGGCTGATCATTTATTGTAATTCTTTTTCTTATTGAGGTACATCTGTTTATATGGTTGTAGCCTCAAAAATACCCAATCTCCCATTTCAAATTCCCTTTCACTGCAATTTTGATCTTCTTGTTGTTTCTTCCAATTTTGTGTTTTAACAAAGTTGTCCTTCAATAGTTTGAGAACCTCTTATTGATGCTCGATGTGGTCCTCCGCTTATTTAACCTTCGTTTTCCCTCTCAAGGGTGATGTTATAGATGGAGGATGATATCCATAAAGTGCCATAAATGGAGACATTTTTGATGAAGTATGGAAGGATGTGTTGTACCACCTTTCTGCCAAGGGAAACCACTTGACCCATTTTTATTTTTTTTTATCGGATGAAAATAAACAAAGATACCCTTCTAGAAATTTATTCACAATCTTAGTTTTCCCATCAGATTGGGTATGATAAGAGGAGTTGTGAGCTAATTGAGTGCCCAAACAAGAAAATAATTAACTCCAAAAATTTCCAATGAAAATTGGATCTCTATCACTTACAATAATCTTGTGGATTCCATGTAGCTTATAAACTGTTTCCATGAATGTTGTGGCTACTATACTTGCTTTAAAAGGATGAGAAAGAGAGAAAAAATGAGCATACTTTGTGATTCGATCCACTACTACCATGATGAGTTTCTTTCCTTCAAAATTGGGTAGATCTGTAATAAAATACACTGAAACTTGTTCCAAACATTGACTTGGTATGGCTAATGGTTGAAGTATACCTGGGGTCTTGATTGTCTCTCACTTATTTTGTTGGCATACCAAACATTTAACTATAGACTTTTGAACATTAATTTTAATACCTTTTGGGAAAAAATGTGTTTTGATCAAATGGTCATTTTCAAGAACCCTGAATGTTATCATATAGGAGAAGTGTGCAATCCCAAAAGGACCTTATATTTGATTTGGGAATTCTTACATAAACACATGTGATCTCCATACCATAATAAATAATTCTTCTACAAAAATTTATTTAATGCACTTGGGACCTCGTATAGTTGTTGAATGATTTTGCATACCTTCTAATCTTTCTTCCATTCTATCCTTGCTTCTTCCACCCAATCAATTTATGAAATGGAAATAACACACAATAAACCCTCAGTGTCTTCTTATTTCCTTGAAAGTGCATCTTCCACGATATTTTATTTTCCTTTTAGTAGATAATTTCAAAATAATACCCTATAATTCTTATAACCCATTTTTGTTTCTCTTATGAAGATAATCATTTTTCCAAGAAGTACTTCAAACTATCATGATCGATTTTTAACTTGAAGTGTCTTCCTATTAGGTAAGGGTGCCATTTCTTAACTGCATGTAATATGGCCAACATTTCCCTTTCATAAATGTGTTTGAGTAATTTCTTTCATTTAAGTTGGTTTCTTTGGAAGGAAATGACCCTTCCTTCTTGCATTAAAACTGCACAAATGTCATGCCCTGAAGCTTCGCACTCCATAATAAAGGATTTTTTGAAGTCAAGTGTGGGCAAGAAAAGAGTTTTACAAATAGCCTCCTCAAAGATTTCAAAATATTTGGTTTCTTCTCATGTCCAAGAAAATTCCTTCGTTTCTAATAACAATACTATAGGTTCTTCTATTTAACCATAATTCTTGACAAACTTGCGGTATCAATCCTAAGAATCCTCTAATATTTTTCAATTTTTTGGGTATTGGCCATTCCATCATAGATTTAATTTTTCTCAAGTCGACTTTGACACCTTCATGAGATACAATATGACCCAAATATTCCACTTCTCGAATGCCAAAGGAACACTTGAAGGCTTTGCATATAGTTGTTGATATTCCAATAGTTTTAAGTCCATGTCAACATGTCGCACATGCTCTTTCCAACATTTGTTGTAGATTAGTATATCATCGAAAAAGAATAACACAAATTTTATGAGGAAGGGTTTGAAAATAGAATTCATGATGCTTTTAAATGTTGAATGTGCATTAGTAAGGCCAAATGGCATCACCAAAAACTCATAATGACCTTCATGTTTTCTAAAGGTTGTTTTGGGGATGGATTCTTACCTCATTTTGATTTGATGATATACATAATGGAGATCAAACTTAGTAAATAAAATTTCTCCTTGCAATTGATCAATGATAGGAATATGAAACTTATCTTTAATGGTTATTTTGTTGAGCCATCTATAATATGGATGCATATGCTATGAACATTCCTTTTTCTAACTATCACCATTGGTTAAGAGAAATCACTTTGGCTAGGTTGAAAGATACCAACCACTAACATTTCTTGAATCATATGCTTAATATCACTCTTTTTGTGCATATGGGTACCTATAAGGCCTAATGTTAGATGGTACACTTCCTAGCTGCAAATGAATAGCATGGTCATTATCTCAAGCAAGTGGAAGACTGTTAGGCCTCTCTCCAAATACCTTAGAATGATTGTCAATAACTTTTTGGAGATCCACTAGAGTAGAGGGTCTATATGTTTGAACATCTAGTGAGAATAATTTTGCAATTACACCATCGTATTCCTTTTTGAGTGATTTTGTCATGTTGTTAGAGATTATGACTTTAGAGGGTTTCCCTTGGATACCTCTAAGTTCAATTTCCTTGCCTTCAAAGGAAAATATCATGAAAATTTCCTAAAAATTACGATTCACTATTCCCAATGATTGCAATAATTAGACCCCTAATACAATATCAACACCACCCAATTGGATTGCAATCATGGGATTATCCAATAAATACTCCCCTATAGTGAGCTTAATACTATGGAACTTCCCTAAACAATTTATGGTACCTCCATCTACAATCATTATTTCATATTTTGTTGCTGAATATATAAAGTAATTCAGAAGTATCACTAATTTGAAATTAATGAAGTTATAGGTATGTAATATACACAACTAGATTTCTAGACCACATTACTATAAAAATTAGTAGAATACTCAAATTGGATACCAATTTAATGTGAATGCATCCATAGAGAATAAAAAAAAAGGATTCATGTGACTATCAAAAAAAATTAATTCATGAATTCATATTATTTAAGCATGCATAGTAGCATTCAATCACATAAAACACAGATTAAAATGTCACATTTACACACAACACTTAACAATAAATAACATAGCAATCAAAATGTTTATCTTTTAAAAATGTTTTACACAACCAACTACAGAAAATGGACATTTCATACAACCGTAGGATCTGTTGCACAAATTCTCTCTACAACAAGTCACCCCCAAGCTAGGGATATGATTCCACAAGGATGAACATGATTCTATGGGTGGTCTACAATCCACTCGACTATCCCAAAATGCACTAAAACACAATGTCGTGACTTCTACAGTAATTCCAACCACCCAACTCTCTTTCTTGTTAGTTTGGACAACCTAAGGGCTGAAATTTATTTCTCTACACCATAGTCCCTCACACAATATCAATTCCCTCTAGGGATCTAGCAAGAACCAACTAGGAATCTCTCTACTAAGGGCTCCAGTAAATCCAACTACAATAGGAGTGCTCATAGCATCCTTCACACATACGTCTCATGCAATTTCTCACCATAAATCACTCACAGGCATAACAACCTTGTTCTCCATGTAAGTCCCAACTTCAACAAGATATTTTCAATGCCCTCTACAGTTGTCTACTCTTTCCCAACACCAACTCTGGTTTTTCTTCTTTTCTTGTTGTTCTTAAAGTATGCTAAAAAACTCCCCCCTTTCCTACTAAAATTTCATTTTCCTTCTTCCCTCATGCTTTCTTGACTCTCACTCTTCCCAAATATGATTGTACTCAACCCATGATCTAGGTGGATATCGGTGGCCACCCACCTATTCCACTAACTCAAAACACATTTTTCCACCTTGGCGGTTTTTCGAGTCTTGAACCTCTAGGGTCATTTTGAGGCCCTAAACGATGTTTTTTTGGCTCGACAATGCCTAGCATGTAGCCAAATGCATATTCTAGGCTGAACAGAATGTGTAAACCTCAGCTAGTACATTCTAATGAGGTATCAAGCACCCCAAACATAGATCGTATGCAAAAGTAACATCCACAGGAAGTTGGCATATCAAATACCTCCATTGGAGTCCACAAACCTTTTAGTGCTTCATCTCTCGGGGTTAGGGTTTTGGATGTTTAGGGTTTTCTCATTGATGCTTTATGTTAAAAATAGATTTTCAGTGTCATTGTAATCATATTCTTGTGAATGAGCATAGCCATCACATCTCTTCTCATAGATAAGTTGCCACCATTCTAGCGAGTTCATTCACTCTGTATTTTTACAGTTTCTACGGATTTCATTATTTAATAGAAATTGAGTATTATTGTATCTTTGTGTTTCTTGCAATATCTCTACATGTGTTTCTTTGTTACATCCCTACCTTCATTTCATTCTCAACATAGTTTAGATCAATGGTATTAGATACGTCCTCTCCTTGTCATTTATTAGTGCATTTCCATGATGAGGTCAGGGTATAGAGAATTGGGTCTTGATCTATTTTATCTTGAGGAAAACCACTCTCGCCAACCTAAGAAACCTCCCATGGAAGAAGAAAAGAGAGACGAGGGAGCAGGATATCCTATCAATTTGTTTCTCATGGAAGCCCTCGTGCAACAGAGGAACGAGGTTATGGATAACTTTTCCCAAATCCTTCGACGATGCCAACAACAATAGATGCATATTCGTCAAGAAGACACTTTAGACGAACCACCCCATTCAAGGTACAAGTTAATTTTTATATTCCCATATTTGAAGGTCAGATAGATGTATATGCTTTGGAAAAAGTGGTTAAATCTACTAGAAGATTATTTCTCTCTCCATAAATTTTCCAATAGGGAAAAGATCACATTTTTTCTCCTTAAGTTTGTCCCCCATATCAATGATTGGTGGGAGACTTACTGTGACCAAAACTCCATAGAGGAGTCTAGAATATTTGGGGTCGAGCCCACTTGGGAATATTTTATGGATGACGTCAAGGAGAAATAATACCTTGTTGGAAACTATGATGCCCAACGCATGAGATGGACCACACTACGTCAAGAGAGGGACCAAATAGTGTCAGATTTCACAAATAACTTCCATACCTTGTGCACCAAGATGGGTATAAAATAATCTGAGTGGAATCTGGCTCTAAAATATCGTTGGTTCTACACAGTTACATCTAAACAAAAATTGAGTTTCTAGACATCTTGTCACCGGGAGTCATTTATCAATATGATTTCAAAATTGAGTAGAAATTTAAGCAATGAAATAAATAGGAGTTCATGCCTGCAAATTTGTAACAACCAAAGTATGGTAAAGGAAGTCCTAACTCACATAAAAACCAACCTCAAGTTAACCAATCCAAGCCATAGTAAATGAAGGGTAACGTGAAGACAAAGAAGGACACTAGAAAGTGGTGTGAGTTCCATAAAATCCCCTAGCACAACAATGATGAATGTCACTCGAAACAATCATTGGTGGTTGAGATCAAAGAAAATGAATTAGAACCTAATTCATACTCTTATTCAAATCACAATAAAAGGAAATAGATCATCAATTGAGAACCAACTACTACCATTGTGACCACAATAAACCAACCAGAAGAACCAGAGGATCTTGAGGAGGGGGAGCACCTCTTCCATTCATAGATGTGGGTGAAGGGGACCCCACTCCATTTCATTGTTGATAGTGGAATCCAAAAGAAACTAATCTCAAAAAAGGTCATCAAGCAGTTGGAGTTGCTGACAACACCACACCCGTAGCCATACAACACCAGGTGGCTTCTCCATGGCTGAGATCTCTGCATCAAATAACAGTTTTGCATGTCCTACCGCATCAAGCCCTTCAAGGATGAGGTACTATGTGATGTTTCCCTATTGGAACTCTATGTTGTTCTTTTAGGCCAACCATATATGTGGAAGCATCATGATGTTTATGAGTATCGTCCTTGTAGTGTCTTTGTTATTATGGGGGGAATCTCTACAGGGTACCAAAGGTAGTTTCAACTATTGTCTCGGAAAACAGTGCCACTAATTAATCTTTCATACCACAAAGTTTAGGCTCTTCATGATACGGTTAGAATATGAATATAAGGACACTGTGACCACTACATCCTCAACCCAAGACCTTTTTATCCAATAGAAGTAGGTTGAAAAGATTGTAGAAGAGCAAAAACATATTCTTTCTTCATCTACGAGTGCGCCTCTGCACTTCCTAGTCAAGCAAAGATATAAAAGATCCCTTCATATCTCTATTGGCTACATCCCTTTTTAGGTATGTTTGGGGTTCCAACCATTATCCCCCATTGATATGGCTCTTCATGTTGCATTTCCATCGACAGAGTCGTCCCATACTAAAACCAAGTCAGATCATCTAGCTAGATTGGTTGAACAGATATAACTCCTCCAACAATAGTTTCATGACGTCCTTCAACAAGTTAATGCCAAGTATAAGAAGGACAACTTCTTTAGCAAGGCAAGCGACTCACTAAGGTTCAGATTCAGTGAAAGCTTCCCCATCTCCCATGAGAACTTGACACAATAGGGACCATTTCTTCCTAAGAGGGGAGGAATGATCTAGGTGAACATAGGTGGCCACCCACCTATTCCACTAGCTCAAAACACATTTTTCCACATAGGCATTTTTTCTACGTTTTTTTGGGTCCTAAAATTCTGGGGTTGTTTTGAGACCCTAAATGACATTTTTTTGGCTCGAAAGCACCGAACATGTAGTCGAAGACAAACACTATTTTGAATAGAATGTGTAATCCTTATCTAGACCTTTTCAATGAAGTATCAATCACCCTAAATGGAGATCGTATGCAAAAGTAACACCCCCAAGAAGTTGAGGTATCAACTACCTCCATCGAGGCCCACAAAGCTTTTGACACTTCATCTCCCAGGGTTAGGGTTTTCTCATTGATTTTTTATGTTAGAAAGGAATTTTGAGCCTTATTTTAATCATCATCTTGTGAATCCAGTAAATTTCACACCAAATCTTGCAGTAGTTCTTGTTATTCATAATCTTTATAATCCTGTAAGTTCTAGTACAAGTGTTAGTGAAAGTATAGTGAATCCTTTTGTCCTATCGCAACTAGGTCCCTTAGGGTTTGTTTTAATTAGGTTATCAAGTTCGCAAATGGAGGGTCAACTCACTGGATCCCTCAATCGATACCAATAGTTCTGGGGTAAAGGGGATAAGGATGTCAAAGAGCATTGGTTCCTATGTGAAGCCATATGGAGATCATGTGGAACCTTAGACACAAGTAATTTAATCAAGTTCGAAAACACCTTGAGAGGTCAAACGTTGAAACGGTATATGAAGTCCATTGAGCCAAGGAATTCCCAAGGACGAGTGTTTACCCTCCCCTAGGTCAATCAAAGATTCATAGCATAATTCCATTTACCCCAGTTAGAGAAGCAAACTCTCTCTGAGTTGTGGGAGATTAAACAGAGAGACGTGGAATCTTCTTGGGAGTACAACCAAAGGTTTAAATATGCCATTGGGAAGATGGAAAATCCCATTCATGAAGATCATCAACGAGAGTGGTCCATTCAAGGACTATTACCATTGGCAATGATCCCCTTAACACAACAAAGAATTTCCACCTTGGGCAAGGCCCTCAAGAAGTTGATGAAGATTGAAGCAATGGCATGCTACCTTGAGACCTTGCACATGATGTAAATTGCAAAGGATAATAACATTGCACAACTTCAGGGCCATATTTTATTGCTCATAGAGAAAAATCAAGAATTGTCTCTACTAAAAGTAAATCGACCACAAGTATGGTGCACAGGTTTGTTGGGTATGTGTTATATTCTTTGCATGTGTGTGTGTGGGCGTGTCAGATATGAAAACTGCGTCTGATGATCCCTCATAATAGTGCCCTGTTTGTGCCATGTGTGTCGAGAAGCTTCCGAGGGGGGTCCCAAGGGGGGCAGGTATGCCCCCCTGGTTACGCATAGCGTTTGGGGCAGTGCCCTGAAATTTGTTTTTGGGCGGTTTTTGCTATTTTTAGCGGTTTACTAAAAATAATCTCGGTTTTAGGGATTAGGGTTTTGGTATCTACAAAATACCTAAAAACATTGTATATATTGTATAGTGAATGGTGAAATTCGATATAATGAATAGAAGAAAGGTTTTCCCGGTTGAGGGTTTCTGGTATAAAATCTCTGTGTACTCTGTGTATGAGCCATTGATTAAATTATGTTTTGCTTAAGAATCTATATGCATTTCTTTACTTCACAGGTTTAAAACTTACATGTGGTATCAGAGCTCGTTTTTGGTTTTAGAGGGACACCTTTGTTGTTGAGGGTTTGGCTCAGTCTTGATAGATCAAATTTATCTTGGGTCTGTGATAAACTTGGGTTTAGTGGGAGATTTTGCAGTGGATATTCTAATATAGAAAGAGGAATGGCGAGCTCATCTAGAATCGAGATAGAGAAGTTCAATGGTAAAAACTTTGAGCCATGGAAGCTCAAGATGGAGGACCTTTTTGTAGAAAAATAACAATGGATCGTTGTGGATCCTGGTACACAGCCTACTAGTACACCGTCTACTAGCACACAGGCTACTAGTACACAAACTACTAGTACACCAGTCATTGGTATGTCGAAGGAAAATTGGGAGAAGTTGGACAAAAGAGCAAGGAGTACTATTCGACTCTCCCTGGTAGATTCAGTTTCATTGAATGTCTCATGAGAATCTATAGCCAAGGAACTATGGGATAAGTTGGGGAATTTGTATCAATCAAAGTCCCTGGTAAACAAGTTGTTTCTTTGAAAGAAGTTGTATCATATTAGGATGGAAGATGGAGATTCTATGACAGAACATCTAAATGGCTTTAATACTCTGGTAAGTCAACTTGGCTCTGTTAATATTACGATTGCAGAAGAAGATAAGTGGATTACTTTGTTATGTTCTTTGCTAGACTCTTGGGATAATCTAGTTGTAGCAATTGGTAGTACCACTCAATCTACATTGAAGTATGAGGATGTAGTTTCATCCTTGTTATCTGAAGAGATGAGGCGGAAAAGCATGGATAGTCATAGCACAAATGCTTTATTTATAAGAGGTTGTACCCAATATAGGAACCCTGGTAAGCCTTCAGGGTGGAGATCTAAATGTATAGGTGGATCTAAGTCTTCGGGAAACTCTTTGAGGAAATGTCGGAAGTGTGGTAAAACAGGGCATTATAAGAAAGATTGCAAGTCTAAGAAGGTTGAAAAACCAAAGGGATCCGATATTACCTCTTCCACAGAGGCGAAAACCTCCACTGAAGAAGGAGGTGATGTTTACCTGGCATCTACAAGTACACATGCAGACCGTGATGTATGGTTGATGGACTTAGGTGCGTCATACCATATGACTCCTCATAGGGAGTGGTTCTCTGAATATGAAAAATATTATGGTGGTAATGTATTCCTAGGAGATGACTTGACAACAAAAATATTGGGACTTGGAAGGGTTAAGTTGTTGCTAAAAGATGGAAGGATTAGAACACTTCTTGGGGTTCTGCACATTCCAAAACTAGCCAGGAGCCTAATATTTGTAAGCAAGATGGATGATGCAGGATTGGATACTGTATTTGGAAAGAACACTTGCAAGATGGTATGAGGGGAAATGGTGTTGATGAGGGGAGTTCAGTGTGGAACTCTGTACAAGTTGTTGGGAAGCACTTATACTAATGGGTGTAACAGTTCTATTGTCCTTGAGCAGAAAAATAAACAAGACAAGACCAATATCGTCCTTGAAAAGAAGACCATGTTGTGGCATCAAATACTAGGGCATATTGGAGAAAACGGCCTTCGAACACTACACAGTAAAGGCATGGTTGAAGGTATGTCTAATTGCACTCTGGATTTTGATTTCTGTGAACATTGCATATATGGTAAAAAGAATTGAGTAAGATTCCCATCTGGTGCTACAAGAGCAAAGGAGATCTTAGAGTTGATACACAGTGATGTGTTTGGACATGTTCCTGTTCCATCCCTAGGTAAATCTGTGTATTATGTTTCATTCATAGATGATTTTTCAAGGAACACATGGATTTATTTTCTTA
>ML817270.1:40468-70245 GCA_009831015.1 Picea engelmannii
CTGGTGCTCTTGTAGAGTTGTACTCTATTCAGTTGTTGCTGATAAACCCCAAGGATTGTAGTCCGTAATAAAAAGAAAATTGTACATACATCTTGTGTTCATTGTGGTGATGACTTGTTGATGATATATTGCTGATATATGTTACTGATATGTGTTACATCTAACTTGTTATAAATGACATCTAAAAATAGTTTTCCAAAAATGTCGTAGAAATGTTCAGAAAGATGTTTGACTTGATAGAGTCGGAGAGGGTGAATCCAGAGTTCATACTGCATGGGGGAGTTTCGGAAAACTATGGATCTTCCACGGTTCCAATAGACGAATCACATAAGCCTGTTAATTTGTGGTTGTAGATTTTGTATGATATTTTGGAGAATTAACAAGTTACCCATAAATTGTGAAACACCATTAGAATCACTCTAGGAACTGGCAGAAACTCAGGGGAACGCATTGTTGCTAACTTGATAAAACAAAATAACAGTCGAGTACAAAGAAGGAAGAAGAGGTCTGGTAGGGAATTCATAATAATGCTTATATAGATGGTTATGCGATCAATGATGTTATGTTGTACTTGGGTTCAAATGTTAACATCCTACCCAAGAACACGTGGGAGGCAATGGGAAAACTCATGTTGGTGTATTCTCCCATTCACTTGTGCATGACCAACCAATACTGCATTTACCCCGTGGGAAGGTTGGAGAACATCGATGTGGACATTACAGGGTTTAAGAACATGGCAGACTTTGAGGTCATTGAGATTATGGGGGAGAAGGACCCATATCTTGACTTGATTGGAATTGATTCGGCCTACAACAACTACACTATCATTGACATAAAAAAGGAGCTCATGATCTTTGAAGAGGATGGAGTAAAATCCATCCAGCCTTTGGATCCATATGAGGGGCCTAGGTATACAAAAACCTCTAATGAGAAAATGGAACCAGATGTCTTAGATCAGTTGTATACTATTACTACAGGAAAATAGGAAGACTGCATTAACCCCATTGCAGATGGATATGTGAGTTGGAGAAGTATCCAATTTGTGGGAGAGGACTCAAAGGAAGATTTTGAGATTTGGAAGCATGGATGATATGAAAAATTCTTTATACACTGTGCAACTGTTAGAGTGTCCAGATGGATCAGGACTGAACTAAAAAAGAATCCGGTCTATGATGGTGTCTCTGAGTTATGCAATTTTTTGGTTGAAATGGAGGAAATGGTTGGGATAGATCAAAGAATATCAACTTTCGATGTAGCCATGCACACAACCCCATCCAGGTGGTGGGAAATGTATAAAATAATTTTTCCTTCATGGGACCGAACCAAACTCGCTATGGATTATCGTTTCATTCCTTCATTTTAGGGCCACCCAAAGAGTTCAGAATAGAAGTTTCAACATCACGCACTAGCAATTGGATTGTATGAGGGGACAACTGATCCAAGAGAACATGTTGCACAATGTATCAAGGTATGGACAATGACACAACTACCTCTTCAGTTTTGGGTGCACTATTTTTTTCATTCATTGGGACAAATTCCAACTGACTGGTATGTACATGAAGAGATCATATGTCAAACCGCTTGCTGGGAAGTACTCTAGAAATAATTTTTCTAGTATTTTCCATTTTCAGGTAAGTCTCCCGAAATCACTTTAGTATTTCATCATATTAAAAAGTTGTTGTTTACTGATGAACTCAATGCTACCAATATGCCCATAGTCTATCTCTCACATGAGAATTTTATTTGGTCTATCCCTACTCCTCTTTCTACCCATCTAGCTATGCATTGTAGTAAAATTGATACATACCCTAATGACACAGACAACCTAGAAACCATTAGGCATTTGTCATTTAAGGAGTCTAAAGCAAGTACATATGTCAAAAACACTTACCCAATTGAAGCTAGTATCTCTTACACTAAACCCTTAAAGTTGCACAAGGTAAACATAGTTAGTGAAGACCATACTAAGATAGCTTTGGTAGGTGACTAATGGGATGAGAAGAGCATGACTAGAATACAAGCCTTATTGTGTGAGTACGAGGACATGTTTTCGAAAAAATTCTCTGAGATCAAAGGAATTAAGGGTAACCTAGGAGAGATGAATATGTAGCTAAAACCTAGTATAAAACCTGTGAAGCACAGACCATATCGGTTGAATCCTCGAGTTAAGGAGAAAGTGAAAAGCAAGATTGATCGCATGCTTGTTGCAGGGTTAATCTTCCCTGTTGACGAGGTGGAATAGATCAGTCCCATCGTAATTTAGAGTAATAAGGGCACAAAGGATATATTCATTTGTGTTGATTAGAGGAGCCTGAAATCTACTTGGGTCCATGATCTGTTCCCAACTCCCTTTAGTGATGAATTTTTAGACCAAGTGGCGAGTAAGGAAGCCTACTTCTTTACAGATGGATTTTATAGCTATAATCAAGTTTGGATTGCAGAGGAAGACAAGAGAAAGACCACCTTCACTACTGAGTGGGGGTCATTTTATTACAATGTCATGCCTTTTGGGATGAAGAATGCCCCAATGGTATTTTCTTGAATAGTCATCGTGACATTTTGCGACTTCATCCATAAGTTTTTGGAAGTCTACATGGACGACTAGATTGTTTATAGCATGGTGAAATAACACATTGTTATGATCCGGCTGATGTTTGAGAATTGTAGGCAGTTGCAGATTTCCCTGAACTTGAAAAAGTGTATATTTTGTTTACCCTTCGACAATCTGCTTGGACATATCGTGTGAAAAGAAGGGGTACTTGTCGATCCCACAAAAGTTGCAATCATACTTAATATTCCACCCCCTATATCTGTAAAGAAACTACGATCTACATTGGGTCACACAGGATATTACCGCATGTTCTTTCAAATTTATTCAACTATTACAACACCCTTGGAACATCTGTTAAAAATATATGAAAGATTTCACTGGACTCCAAACTGTGATAAATCCTTTGATGTGTTAAAATAAAATTTGAGTTATGCACCCATCTTTACTTACCCGAATTGGCAGAAGGAGTTTCATGTCCATATTGATGCTTCTGGAGTTGCACTAGGTGTTATCCTTGTGCAACTAGGAGAAGGGAATATCAAGAATTCTATCTATTTGTCCAATCGAAAACTATCTCAGGCCAAACACAACTACACCACAACAGAAAGGGAAGGTTTTTTCATGGTCCATGCTTTACAAAAGTTTAGACACTATTTATTAGGGGGTCATTTTAAGTTTTTTACTGATCATTCTGCTTTAAAATATCTTGTTAACAAACTTGTCTTAGAAGGTAGAATTTTAAGATGGTTGTTTATTTTTCATAATTTTTCCTTTGAAGTTATTGTCAAACCTGGGAAGTTAAATGTGGGACCTGATCACCTATCAATGCTAGAAACTGGTGAAAGTGGTGGACCTGTTGATGACCAACTACCAAATGCATAGTTGTTTCATATAGAAGTTATTCCAGACTATTTATCAGACGTTGCATTGTTCCTCACAACTGGAAAATTCCTGGAAGACTATTTTGCAACTCAGAAGCCCCATCTTTTTGTTCGGGTAATGAATTATCAACTTAACGTAGGACAGTTGTACAAGATGGTTTTGGATAGTATCCTAAGATTATGCATCTTGGATCATGAGAGATATGATATTATTTTGCAATATCACAGTGGAAAGCCATATTTTTAGTAGACTTTCATCAAATAGTGGAAAAGGCTTGCTAGAAGGCTTGGCATGATTAACATATCAAAATAATTTTTTTTGCACAAAGATATAGGGTTCTACTATACAATAATAAATACCAAAATAATCCTGGTAAATGACAAATGAAAAGGTACGTGAATCTTGAGTAGTTAGACTTGCGCAACTCAATGGGTTGTTTATTGTTGCAAAGGTACGTGAATCTTGAGTAGTTAGACTTGTGCAACTCAATGGCATCCTTTATCTCGATTGGGTGAATGGAACACACTTGAAACCCTACATTTTCTCTCGTTAAGCATTGTTGCACATCCCTCTTGTATCGTGAGTGGAAATAGTAAGTAGGATTTTAAATTAACTTATTGTTTTCCCGTGTTGTCGGCCACGCACTGATGTGTCTGGTTGTTATTCGGTTTTAGAGTCTATAGGTTATTTCCAAATTATCCCCCCCAGATAACTAATATTTATGAGGAAGTCTTTGGTCACCGAAATAGTGGAACTATTGATGACTCCACCTCAAATATTCCATCCCCAGCCTGCACACAAGTGGTGACTCTTGAGAATGTTAATCCTTTTAGTATACCCGCTAGCATTACCACTACTTTGCTCATGATTGTTGTACCCCACATTTCGTAAGCCCCAGGTCCTCTAGACAAAGGCTCGAAGAATGTCTGTAGTCATCAACCAGATGAAAATCCAAAAATGCAAGCCTAGATGGATGTGGACACCTTCAATGACCCACTCAATGACCAAGATGACACCCATTCCACACAAAGAACGACTTCCTTAAAGGAACAAGTTGCTCCACTTTTGCAAAAACCAAAACAATGTCTTTCTCTATTAGAGATCTATCTGGGGCAGCAAGGGGTTGTCACGACACTACCACCAGAAGTACAGTCCAGGTTTGTGAGAATCCTTAAAGCTCAGTCTCTTTCCCCAAAAGGTGCAGATACTCCCAATTTTTTCTGAACAATCCATTGCAAGTGGTAAACCACTTGCGACATAACTCCCATTGGATCCAGCTACTATGAGTAGCGAGCTGTCTTCTTGGGATACACCTCAACTTTTGTAGCCTGTGAGGACGTCGGCAGATCAGCTAGAACAAATAATTGTTTTTGTAACACAGGAAAACAAAGACTTAGTACATCAGGTTGACCAGTCGAAAGAGAGAATTACTTTAGCTAACGCAACAAAAAATTATGAACGAGGAATGTGGGAAAACATTGAGTCCACTATTGAAGCAGTGTCTAGCAGGCTTAGTGATGCTTGGCCTACCTTTTGCAAGTTGGTATCCAAACTCTCAGAAGACCCCAACTAGGGTGCACTAGTAGCCAAAGTTGAGCTTGTCATTGAGGCATGAACCCATGTAGTTGATAAGACTCGGGGCCTCTAGTATAATTTGAAGGCTATCTGGCTAAAGGAATGAGAGAAACCCAAAAATATGTTGGAGAAAATATCCAAGGTTGTTGTAGAGGGTGTTTTTATGTGCAATTATTTACATCAACGGGATGCATAGTGTAGTCATCTCTTCGAGCTAGTTAACAATTGGGTCAGTCTACTAGAGTGTCACACTAAACTAGTGGAGGACCTTCGTCCTCCAATCCCAAATCCACCTGATGAACCAGGAGGTGAAGTTGATCACCGATCCCGTTGAGGAGAGTGATAATTTTTTTTAAATCCAATAGGCTGATGAATGTCTGGATGCTTTGTATGAAACCAATCAAGTTGTCAAGAAGGAACTATGGAAGTTCAATCCAGTAGTCCATGAATCCTACATCAAGATCCAACAACTTGACGCAGTGGCAGAATATGAATGGAAAACATTAATGGACACAAATCCCTTAGTCCCAAATGTCAATGCAACACAATAATTCATTGTTGGATCTTTAATTATACTATGCAAGTGGCAAGATCACGTCAATTAGTATGATAGTTTTAGGAAGAAGGTGATTCAAATAGTCCCTGAGTTGGACAATCATTTTGAGGGGGGATGGAATAAGGAATAAAATACTTGACTTGGGGTGAGTCAAGGGTTGTGTTCAGGGCACTATTGGACCCTTAGTTTTGAAAGTTTCAGTTTTGCGGTAGTTAGAGCGTGTTGTAGAACAACCCAATGCACCAATAGAGGATTTGAGTGGCAGAAAGCGATAGATAAGAGAACCAACAAAGAATGCAATTGTCTGCTAGCTGGAAGGAACAAAAGAAAGCGCCAAAACCTTCTAGTGGAAACCAAGAAGATGTGGAATCAAGAACTTGTAACGGAAAAATCAAGAAGTATCATAGAAAGCTATAAGACAAGGACTTATGAAGCAGGACAAGGTTGTTGCAGATGTTGATGCGAATAGTGTTGTTGATACTTTGATTACTGATATTGAGGCAGAAGTTGTTGTTTCTCTTATAGTTGTTTTTATTAGTGATGTGGTTGATGTTCAATTGTAGAACCTTGAGCTATCTTGACCTTTGTTTTATGTACTGAGAGTTGTATCTGTAATGTATCTAATATTAACATTGTCTCCAAGTTTTTGATCAAACCAGTTGTGAAATGTAATTATAGAGCTTCCGCTCATTCAAGATCTGACTATTGTATACTTGCCTTTGATATCCAGGAAATGAAAAGATGAGAAATGATATTTGGGGCATAAAAATTTGTTTAATTGTGTGTGAATGATAAGATATTAATCTACACAAGTGTTATCTTTGTTTCTTTTACTTGTTCAGTTAATGCTTGGGAATACTCTCACCAGAGGAGTTTGTCCACGGATTATGCATTTGAATCTTTTGTTCTGATTATGTTGTATGTGTATAATATTTTATACCCTTGTGCTTAGACCTGTTTAGTTTGTGATACTCCCACCTAGGTGTTCTATTTGACTCCCTTCACTCTCACACCAGTCTCGGTTGCACTTCATGTGAGACATCCTTCCCTTGTGGAAGGTTGAAAGTTCCAATGTTTCTAGACTACAATGGAACCTTTGTTGGTAAATTCAGAGAACCCTGGTCTCCAATCTCGCGCCAACACCCCCATGGGTTGTACGAAGGGAGGTAGTACCTGGGGAGGGGGCGTGGGGTGAATGGGATCTTAAGTGTTGGGGTAGGGTGGCCAAGGATCATCCTTTTCATATAACCTAGGACAAATGATGTGTGAAATGGGGGTAGTGGTGAGTGGAAAAATGAGAGTAGTGGTGACCAAACAAAAAATGAGCCAACATGCATACACATTTATAATATTTTTATTAGTACAAAAACATGAAATTCAACCAAAATTAGTACAAATTTCACATTAAAACAAGATTTAACTCAACACGTGATACTTGGGAATGGGGTGATCTGTCCATGCCAGGTGGACATGATTTATCGATCTATAAAACAACATGTAGAAACACAATAACATTACAATTGATTTCTCATAAATAACCTATAAAATCACAACAACTATCTTCTTACACATGTACATCATGCATTTCTACGATCCCTTCTATAAAAAAAGAGTGTATGAAAAATTTCCATCATATTTAAGAATGCTTGAAACAAGATAACTAGAAGGGTAAAATTCTCAAAATAAGACAATTTGACTTGATATTTTCACATAAATATTCTACATTATTTATCTTTGAAAATATTATGAGGAATTTTTCATATCTTCAATCATGATTTATTGGAGTTATTTGGTTAAAGACTAACCGTCAAAGGCTGCATCATTAGGTAATTCTTCACGGAAAAATGGGTGATTTAATATAATCATGATATCAACTTGGTCATAATAAAATGGGTGAAAATAGTCTCCAAGGTGCAATGAAACACGAGGTACACTTTGATCTCAATGACATAGGTTTATTCAATATCTACTTTAATGACGATAATAACTTGGAGATTGTTGTCACTAACAAATGATAGCTCCTTTTCTATTTTTTTGGAAGTTTCTTTGTGAAACATTCTTTGAGGTTAGGAATTACATAGTGTATAACATGAAATTCGTTCAACTTAGGTGATAGGTTGGAGGGAACTCTACTCTAATAAATTAGTCACTTGCTTCAACTTAGGTGCTAGGTTTGAGGGGTATCTATTATGAAGATTTGTCAAAGAATTGCATTCAACCTCAGCCCTTTTTGTCATACCAAATGGTCGGGAGAACCAGAATGATGATAGAATCATGGTCGATAGATTAACACCCCATCAAACTCAAGAGTAAAACATGCTCAAGATTTTATTTTAGCTATATAGGTTAAGCTTTTGGAACAAATTTGAAATTAGACCCCCTAACTTTGCATAACAAGAACATAGGTGTTGTGAGTTTCAATGTTGAAAATAAAATAGAGAATAACAACTTTAGAGATCATACAATCTTAAAAGTTGAACAATCCATGAAAATTATTGGATTCAACTACAATAATATTCTACTTAGATGTACCATTTGGCATGGAAAAATCCACTTAAGAAAAAATTAACAGAGAAAGAGATACAATGAAGGAAAATACAAATCATAGGATAAAGAGGGAAGCTATTTGATTGAGACCAACTTATAACAAGGCAAAGAAACCACACTTAGATACCCAAACCAACCATCCAAAAATTCCCTAGGAATTTAGCTAACTCCAATAATCACCTTGAAATGAGAATGCATGATTACCAAAAAAATACCAACGGGATAGTGGAAGTGTCAAAGAGGACATTATAATAACCTAGTGAGCCAAAAGGGAGGCTACCCTTGTAACCAATTAGAACTATACATATGCACGAGAGAGAGAGAGAAAAAAAAATCAATACCTAAATAAGAATAGTTTTGTGTACCTGGCCATAATATCCTTAATACATATCTATGTACATGAGTTATTTTATGTCTATCTACTCAAATTATTTCGTATTTTGTTTTTGTACAAATAATTATTTAATATAATAAGGGCCTAGTGACTTATTAATGATAGAATTCTTAAGTTGTGTTTTGTTCATAATTATTGTTATAATAGAGGTTTCTCCCCTCTCATATGTATCTCTCTTATCATTTTATCAATACAACCAACTAATTTATGGTATTTATTGGAGGCATCTTCTTGCATTACTCAAATTTTCAAGTTTGTAGAAGAAATGAGGTACTTGGTGCAAGGAAAATAAGCAATATGTCATGATTCTTCATTCTGTGACCAAATCTTTCAAGGGTGTTGGAGCAAGTCATTTTGGGAGAAGTTTTGGGAATCGCATAGGAGCAAACCACGCGACAAGTTGACTAAGGAGTAGCATGCACATAGGAAAGGAAGACAGTTAGCGCATTTTCATGAGTCAACGCACACGAAAGGAGGAAGTTATTTATAATGAGTTATACCTTTTGGTCCATTTTGTAATGGGATAAACACTAGTATCAAAGTAGAAATATGAAATGGGTTTTTGGGTAGAAGAAAAAAGGGTTGGTGTGGGAGAGGATTCAAAAGTGTTCTAGTGTGGAGGTCATAAAGTAATAAAAAGAGAGCTAAGTGTGCACTGTATGTGAAAATGACTAGGGAATTTTGGGGTGAACTGATGTATCTTATCTGAGCACAGTGTGCACCTGTTGTAAGGACTGAATATGAAGGAATAATATAAGAAGCAAGTCGTTGTGTATGTAGCCTAGTTTGGCGTGAACCATGTTAAATATCTATGTTATGATGTATGTTGTGTTGTGATGTGCTTATTTTGCATTTTTTTTTATAGTGTGCATGCAATATGAATGGTTAAGTTGAATATGGTAAGATGAATATGTCATATGTTATTATGTTGTTATGATTTTGCACATATGGCATATTGCATGTTGAAGGAATGTTAAGTCAAAATGAATGTTAGAACGATATCCATTCCCTTCATGACTGCAGAAACATGGTTCATGTAGTCCCCCTAGGTACCTCAGGTGATACTTCACCTGCTTTCAGGTGATGTCAAAAGGGTCGGTATCTTTAGGGTTTTTTGGTGATTTAATGTTTAACCCCAGGGTTTCCCACTGCGCACCAGCAAATAGTTCTGTTGTCGGGACTGGGATATTCGATTGAGGGGAATGTGGAGATCTACTAAGTAGGATATTGGACATTGGTTGGACATGAAGGAGATCATGTTTGATGTAGATCAAAATAAGAACCCACAGATCAACACAAAGAAATGGCTACAAAGGTATGTGTTTACAGATTTGCATGAATTTTTGTTGTTGTTGATTTTATGAATATTTTAGTAGAGTGGATCAAGAGATTAGTTGAACAGAATGAAATATTTCACACTACTATTCTGAGAAAGTGGACTCACGAATTAATTCAACAAGTCAATACTATAAGTAATTGGGTATAATTCTCAGTTGATTTCTTGTTGGATAGTATATTGAGAGGTTACGTTACTGAATTTTCTATAGATTTTACTCAATCGTATAGTGTTGTTGAAAGAGAATTATTTAAGGGACCACGCAGAAGATACCTGAAGTCACTGTCTACCTGGATTAAGATGTTATTGTATGAAAAGGGATATATGAAGATGTAATTTTATTTCCCTAGTAGCTAAGCATCTTCGCGCACATAAAGGTATTGTGGACTAACCAGGGGATGGTCTAAGCGTAAAGTGGGATAAAGAGAAGGAATGAGGAATGGATGGGTTGAGGATTTTGTAGATTTTAACCTTGTACAATTATTTACTGCAAATAGATTTTCTATAAAAGAACAAAAAAGATACAATGGAAAATACACACATTACACATATTTTTCCCTTGGAAACCCAAATTGGGAAAACCAACATATTCTATATTCATTCACACATACATTGTTTACAATACAATATACATATAGGAGCCAATGACATCCAAATCCCTAATCCAATGACATGGATTAGTCAATGACCCTAATTCCTTAACTAGAAATAGAAAACCATCGGTGAAAAACCATGTGCCAAAAAACCACCCAAAAATGGACACAAAAACCAAGGACCGCTCAAAAATGGATATGAAAACAGAGGAATTTTTTTTTTCGGGGGTGTTTCCCCTGAACCCTTGCACACAAAGAATATAAAAAATATCCAATAGATTCTGAGAGAATAAGAGTGTGCGATGAATGAAGAGATTGGATTATTGCGCAATGGTAAGAGATTTAGACCAAATAATAAGAGGATTGTGGTCGAAAGAGAGGGGAATCACATTGAGATTGAGGAAGGAGACACTAGTGTAATATTCTAGATCAAAGGAATTCTATGAATAGAAGAAAGGATATGTTAACTCATTCTAGTAGAAGAAGATCCTACCCATATCAGACTCTGCATTGAACCCATGACCCCGTGTGTGTCACCAAGAACTGAGGTAAGATTAGAAGATTTGTCAATTATAGTTAGTGAATAAAGTAAAAATAGTAGTAAAATTAGTGGAAGTAGTACGTCGAGTTAGAATCAGTTAGTGTTATCAGAAAATAATACTGTGCATAACACGATGGTAGGGGTAGATCCTACTTTAAGGATGTCGGTCTTCCATGGAGCAGGGACAGAGGATCCAGAATAATATTTGTTCATTTATGAGATAATATGGACTATGAAGAATGTTTG
Organism: Picea engelmannii; assembly: GCA_009831015.1. Lineage (NCBI taxonomy): Eukaryota > Viridiplantae > Streptophyta > Pinopsida > Pinales > Pinaceae > Picea > Picea engelmannii. The sequence goes on from ML817270.1 coordinate 51,690, forward strand.
ATGATGATGTGAATATTTCACAGTTGGAAACAACATTTGAGACCATGAATTATTATGGTGCATGAAATATTAAACTACTACACCTGTGAGATAGACTAGAACATTGGAAGAGGTAAGACATGATCTATTGAAAGAGTTCCATAAACCTAAGTTTGAGTCACAGCGCATTACAGAGCTAAAGGAGATCAAGTAGATACTAAATGAATCAGTGTGGGACTATGATAAAAGATTCAAGATACTTAAGAATTGAATCACATTCCAAATTCCAGATGAACAACACAAGGAGTGGTTTATTGCGGGATTGTTGCCACATATACCCTGTCGTTTGACACAATAGAAGATTGTGTCATAGTTGGAACCCTTAGAAATTGCTATGAAATTGGAAGAATCGTTGGTATGATAAAATGGCACAGGGATGGCTCAAGTTGAGTGGCAGTAAGCATCATTGACTATTCAATTGCAAGAACTTGAGAAAGGAAAATAAAAACGTGAAGAATTCTAGTGCGTCACATGTAGAACATAAGGGAATTATAAGAATGAATGTCCATGTTTTCAGCAGTATTTGAATACAGGAGTTTTGGATCCACTAGGGGTATGGTGTAAGATTTGCAAGACGATGGGTCATCAACTTACCGCTTGTCTGTTGATGCAGAAGTACCAGAGTACTGCGAGAAACTTGTTTTGTAACTTTTTCAAGTATTTCAGACATGAAGAGAAGGATTGTATTGCATTTGATTTGATGAGAGACTGAACTAAATATGCATACAGAGTCCGGGGAGAATATTCTGAAGGAGGAGAGTGTACTACTAGTTATGTTATAACTATAATCAATCTGGACATTTGGCACGAAACTGTTTGAATCCTTGCACAACATGTACATATTGTAGACGACTAGACCATGCAATGGAGGATTTCCCACAACTGATCACAAAGTGGCAAGAAAAGAGGAACCCAAATGTACAAATGATAGCAGCAGAAGCACATGAAAAACAACCCAAGATAATAGTGGTTACATGCAGAGGAACCAAAACCAAAGATGATGTGATGGATCAAGGAAATAGGATCCGTCAATGGGTTAGGAAAGCAACATAACCTCTTCCATTGTTTGACCCTAGAAAGCAAAAATAGACGTATATTCAAGAAAGTAAGGAATTCATAGGAGAAGAATGGATAACATCAAATTCAAACGTGCCCCCTTTGTATGCCAGGACACTGGTGTATGATATGCCACGAGTCAATGACCATTCAGAAAGGAAAGTTGACAAGGTAAGCACTTTGAACAGTTTTCTAAAATGTTGTTTAGAGCTAATGAAGGATGAGTCTAATTTAAGTATGCTGCGCAAAATGATTGACCATTTCACCCAAGAGAAAGAGATACTTTTCGCACAATGAGAAGTTAACCAGGTGCACCACAAGAATAGAATGAATAGGGAGTTTTGACTCAATGCATAGATATGAAACAAGAACATGGACAATATTATTTTAGGTCTAGGTTCCAATGTGAATGCCATCTCGAAGAAATCCTGGGAAATGATGGGTAATCCGAAGTTGATTTGGTCACCCATTCATTTGAGATTACAAAATTAGCATAAGATCGTTCCAATTGGAAGGCTCAAAGGGGTAAATGTAAACATTGATAGAGTGAGTAGCTTGGCTGACTTTGAAATGATCGAGATAGTAGATAGTAGAACCCCTTACCCATCACTACTTAGACTTTATTCAACCTTTAACAACCAGACTATCACTGATTTGAAGAAGAGACAAATGATATTTGAAGTAGAAGACTTGAAGGTTAATGTGTCGTTAGATCCTACTAAAGGAAGAATATATGTAGAACTAGTAAAGGGAAAAGAGCTCGACAACCTATATAATATGACCGCGAAGATGGACGATTATGTAAATCCTTCAACCAATGGTGTACTTAGTTGGAGAAGTATTATTTCATGCATGCCAGATTCAGAAGAATATTTGGAGAATTGGCAGTAGAGATTGCATGAAGTGTTTACAAGGAAATGTGCACAGATTACCAGCATGTTGAAATGGATTGGAAATGAGGTATGTGATCCTCCAAGGTATGATGGACTAACCAATGTAGCTTCCTTTATAAGATAATTTTAATTTCAAATATAATATCAACAAATATTACTAGCTTTATACGTCAAACTGAAAGAGACCCCGATAAGATGGTGGGTTGCGCATAAGGATGGAATAAGAGATTGGAAACAATGCATAAGACTATAACAGCTTAGGTTCAGGACAAAGAATGAAGATACTATGCAGAAATATATATGATTGAGTTGTTCGATGGATCATGTTACATAGTGTATTATGACATGGAATAAAGCACATAAGAAATAATAGACACACTTGTTAGTACACACCTTGGACACAATCCCAAAGAATTGGTACTTGGAACTAGAAGTGTGAAAAGAAATAGCAGATTGGGAAGAATTGACTCGTAACTTTAAGTTAACTTTTAGTTTTGAAGATGATGCTCCTTTGATTGACTCAATTTTTCAAGTTATCAAGAACAAGATTTTTTCATCAAAAGACTCGATAGAACTAGTGCCTATATGTAGCTCACATAGATCCTTTGTGACAATTAAACAAGTTTTGCACTATTATAATGTTGTTGAAGAAGACCAAGAGGAGGATGAAGATCCAAGAAATGTACAAATACCATAAAATGAAGGAGAGCACTCAGTAGAAGGAACAAATCTTGAATCGGTTGTGTAACATCCCTAGCCACCCATAGGTCGGGGCATGCTACCTTCAATCTTTCCCTTGGACTTCTTTCTCTTACCGATACCCTTTTAAAATTTAAGGATGCATAAAAGAAAAGACTTTAATGACATGCCCAACAATATCCAACAAGCATGCATAGTCGAAAGATTCAATTAAACAATAATTAAATATACACTGCAGAAATACATTCATATACATGTAAATGATAACATAACAGAGAGCACTTATATTTATGAAAGATGACACCAAATGGTTGTAGACCAAGTACGTTCCACCCAACCGTAGACACCACTACTCCAAATCTCAATAGCAGTGTCATCCCCGAGCCAGGGCTATGAATCCACAAGGACGGTTTGAGAGTGTACTTGGGTTCCCAAACCAGTCAGCTCTCAAGCTCTCACAGTCTTCCCAACACCCACAAAAATCCAAGTACCCATCTCTCTTGTACCCAGCCTATACCACCCCAAGAGAATGGACCTCCACCCTTCTCTACCATGTAGTCCCTCTCCTTTAATTTGGGGCCTCTAGCACAACTGATCCAGAATCTTAGAGCTGGAACTCTCATGACTCTCAGTTGTGAGAAAAATGGGGCACAAGCCAATGCATCTCAGACATGCAGGCCCCAGGTCATGGTTGGATTGCACCAACGACCATTACAACCAACTATCCCATGGCTAATTCTTCAGCAGTTCGTCTCCCTTTCCCAAGATAAGACATAGGGGATTGATGGATCAATGAATGGGTAAGGGGGTGCATGAAAGTGCGTGATGGAAATGAATGAATCATACAGGAAATTAATGAACAAGCCATCAGTCGAACCCCCCCATCAGACTAGAGGTGGGTTTAAGTAATTTTGTAGGGAATCAAGAACCACCTGGCCTTCCCCAAGAATCTCACATAACCGATCCCCTTCCTTAGAAAAAAATAGTAATTAAAAAAGGAATAAACAGTTATCCTCTCAATCCCCCTCTCTTATGGAATCATAGCCCCCTATAACTCTAGTCCTTGTCCATCTAGCAGCCAACGATGTGTTTATTATTAATAATGATCAAAACATTACATTTCTTGGGCGCACTTACCTTTTAATAATTGTTTGGGCACTCTGGCCTCTCAGCATTGTAACAATACATTATTTAAAATGGGGTTCAAAACCTGGGGTGTTACATCCCCTCCCCCTTATTTTGGCATTGTCCTCGGTGCATATACAAAATAGAGATTAAAATCTCAAATTTATTCAAAAAGTTGCGGGTACTCTGCCCGCATGGCATCTTCAGGACTGTAGCAGGTCCACTGAACTTTTACCAGCTCTATAACTTGATTCCAGATCATTTTTTACTTTTTTGTCTAATACCCACACTGGCTGAACCTGAAAATCTCCCTCTGTCTCTACCTGAATCATACGCCAATCAATAACATGGTTAGGATCATGTACATATTTCTTTAGTAAAGATATATTAAATACATTATGAACATTCATGGAAGTAGGCAATGCAAGCATGTATGAAAATGGTCCTATTCTGTCCAATATTTCAAATGGACCACAGAATCTGGCTGCCAGATTTGTACAACTACCCAATTTCAAAGAGATTTTTTTGGGCTTCACTTTCAAAAGTATATGCTCCCCTACTTTAAAATCTCTAGCTGTCATTTTCTTGTCTGCATAAACTTTATGTCTATCCTGAGTTGCCTTTAAATTATGCTTGATCTTGACCACCTGGTCTTCCATGTCCTTGAGAAACTCCGGCCCAAGTACCACTCTATCTGTTGGGTTGTCCCAGCTTACTGGAGTATCGCATTTCCTACAGTACAAGGCTTCAAATGGGATCATTCTCAATGAAGTTTGATACCCATTATTATATGCAAACTCAACCAAGTGTAAGTAATCTTCCAACTTAGATGGCTTATCCATCACATACATTCTCATCATGTCTTCAATTATTCGATTGACTCTCTCTATTTGCCCATCTGTCTGGGGATGATGTGTTGTGCTAAAGTTTATATTTGTGCCAAATTCTTTAAACAATCCCCTCTAGAAATTGGAGGTAAAATTTGTATCTCTGTCCGAGACAATTGTCCTAGGTATCCCATGCAACCTAGCAATTTCCTTCATGAAAATTTCTGCAATATTAGTCGCTTTATGTGTTGTCTTCACAAGCACAAAATGAGCATCCTTTGTTAATTTGTCAACCACCACCATGATTGAATCATGTTGCTTATTCGTTCTGGGTAATCCTGTGATGAAATCCATGGTGATCACTTCCCATTTCTTCTCTGGGATTGGAAATGGCTGCAGCAAACCCGTTGGGTGCCTATGCTTAGCCTTCACCTTCTGACATTCCATACATCGAGTGATGTAATCAACAACATCCTTCTTCATTCTAGGCCAAAAGAACCTTCTTACTACTGTGATTTTTTTCTGGTAACTAGGATGTCCAACATAAGGAACATCATGCATTTCCTTCAGTACCAAATTCCTTAGTTCTCTAGAACTAGGAACATAGATTCTATTTTTATGCATGAGTAGTCTGTCTTCCTTTATCTCATACTCTTTTATTTTTTGATGTACATCTCCTTGCTATAATTTTTCCTTTATCTGTAGGTAATGTTGGTCTATAAAAAGACCATCTAAAATTCTTCTCTTCAAGTTTGACTGATGCATACTGACAACAATAGCATGTATGAGATGCACTCTTCTACTAAGTGCATCAGAAAATTTATTCTCCTTTCCCTTTATATGCTTGATATCGAAGTCATATTCACTTAAAAATTCCATACATCTTGATTGCCTGGCATTCAAGGTCGGTTGTTCAAAAAGATACTTCAGGCCTATGTGGTTTGTCCTTAATTCGAATTTATTCCCCATGAGATAATGCATCCACATCCTCAAGGCATGAACAATGGAAGAAAGTTTCAAGTCATGTGTGGAATAGTTCCTATCATGTTCCTTAAACTTTCTGGACTCATATCCAATGACATTTCCATTTTGTGTGATGACTCCCCCAAGTCCTTCCTTACATGTGTCTGTACATACCACAAAACTTTCATTTGGGTAATCAATATTTAACACAGGTGCACTAGTAAGTAATTCCTTCAACAGATTAAAATTCTTTTCTCACTTGAGTGTCCATTCAAATTTAGTTCCCTTCTTTTGCAAAGAAGTGATGGGATGATCAATCTTAGATAACCATACTACGAACCTTCTACTGTAGCCAACTGATCCCATAAAATATCTAACATCTGACACATTTCTAGGTGTTGGCCATCCTCTAATGGCTTCGATCTTCTCTGGATCTACTGTTATGCCCTGCTATGAAATAATGTGTCCCAAGTAATGGATCTTTTTTTGATAAAAAGAACACTTACTCAACTTGGAATACAACTGATGTTCTCTCAGTACTTGTAATACTAGTCTTAAGTGATGTTCATGCTCCTATTCATACTTAGAATAGATAAGTATGTCATCCAGGAATACTATGACAAACTTATCCAAATAATTTTTGAATACTCCATTCATTAAGCACATGAATACAACTGGTGCATTGGTCATTCCAAATGGCACCACTACAAACTCATAATGGCCATACCTGGTCCTAAAGGTTGTCTTATGAATGTCTTCTTCCTTGATTCTTACCTGATGGTATCCTACCCTCAGGTCAATTTTTGAAAATGTTTTTTCTCCTCTTAGCTGATCAAAGAGGTCATAAATTCAAGGTAGAGGATACTTGTTCTTTATAGTGTACTTGTTCAGCTGTTTAAAGTCAATACACAGCCTCAAGGTTCCATCCTTCTTTTTGACAAAAAATATCGGTCCTCCCCAAGGTGAAACACTTGGACGTATGTACCCTTTCTTCAACAATTCCTCCAACTACATTTGTAATTATTTTAACTCTGGTGTGCTCATTTTGTAAGGTGTTTTTGATACCGGGGCAGCTCCTGGCATTAAATCAATTGAGAAATATATCTCCCTTCTTGGTGGCAATCTGGGTATTTCTTGGAATACATCTTCAAATTCCTGTAGTACCGAGAAATATTCTAGGCTTGGCCCCTTGGTATTATCTGGCTCTTCCACATGAGCTGCATACAATTGACATCCTTTCCTAAAACATCTTTTTAGCTGTAAGGCTGAAATATCCCTTATAGAGATAGGTTTTGGAACTCCTTTCACAGTGCTTTGTTTTCCATTTCCATCCAGACATGTAAATGTCTTGTTATGACAATCTAGGACAACATGATGCTTGTCCAACCAAACCATTCCAATCATAATATCTTAAGACCCCAATGGTATGATATTTAGATCAATACTAGTATTCACACCATTAAGACTTATGGAACAAATAATGACCATATCATGGATTCTTCTTTTGGTTCCAGTGGCTAACTGAACCAAACTTGCTTTTCCAAGTTTACTTTTCTCCAAATGTAATCTATCCACTATATGAGGATCAATGTAGCAATGAATTTCTCATGAATCAATCAAAATAGAAACATGTTGATTTATAATCTTACCTTCCACCTCGATCATATTGGACTAGTACTCTGCTTGTCGATCATTTAAAACTACATAGATTCTTCCTATATCTTCGACTGTTGCAGCCTCTTGGATGTTGTGCACATTCTTCACTCTGTCTTTTCTTCATGGGAAATCCTTGTATAGGTGATCTTCCTTGCATCCCCAGCATCAGATTAGTGGTCTTCCCCTTTTTCCCAAGGAATCTTCTTTCTTGAAATCCCCCTTAGCATATTGATCTTGATGATTTCTATTAGGCTCATTCCTCTTGAAGGTAGGTTTGAATCCTTTCCTCCTCTGATCAGAATTTACATTCTTCTTGTCCTTCCAATATTTCTGCAAGGATTCTCTTCCCCGACCTTTCTCATATAGGTATTTATCCTTCCTGATGGCCTCAGTCAAGGTCTTGGGTTCATCATACTTGTTCTTTTCCTTATAAAAGGATGAAAGTCCACTTAGAAACCTATGTATTTTTACTTTCTCATAACCAATGAACCTGACATACTTTAAAAATCCCAATAAATTCTTCTTGTATTCTGCCATAGTCATGCTTCCCAACCTGAGTTCAAAGAACCCCTGCATTTTCTTTTCATAGAAATGCTCTGAGAGGTACTCCTTCTAGAAGTACTTCTTAAACTTCTTCCAAGTGATCCTACTTTCATTAACATGTTCCACTTGCTTCAGTTGGTACCACCACATTGAAACTTTCCCGTGTAAATGGTAGGTGGAAATCCTGGCTTCCAAATTTGACAAATAGTTATGCAAATGAAAATATCTCCTGAGACGAACCAACCATGCTTCGGCATCATATTCCCTTTCTCTTTCACCATCGAAGGAAGGTGGCTTGAGCTTCCACAACTCTCCTTGCAAACTATCTACCTCTTGTTTCCTTATTTGGTGTCTGATAGGAGACACCTTTGGAATACTTACGGGATCTTCTGATGCATAAAACTTTCTTTATGAGTAAGGAGGTGAGTGGTGTCCATGAGCTCTGCTAGCACTTCTGGAATAACCATCTCTTCCACAATCATCCCTTCTTTCATGGAACCTTCCTTTTTCCTCTTGTTTTGAGTTTGATCCCTTCTTCTTTTATCTCTGCAACTGATTTAAGATCTGCAACACTCAAGAATTTATCTAACTTTGTTCTCTCATCAGTCTCTCATTTTTTTCTTTGTAGCTCAACACTTCCATCTTCAAGATTCTTACCGTTTCTATTAACGTTTCCTACTCTCCTTTTCCCTTGCATCCATTGGACTCTATCTCTGCATTACCAACTTTGGTATCCTGGCCTTCAACCTCATTATCGTGACTGGATGCTCCCTTGCCTTCTTCCATCTCCTCAATACGCAACCTGAGTTGATGTGTTTAAACCCCTTAATTCTAGAAAATGTGCAAGCGACCATTTTGTTAGAATTATGCATATGATAAACCAAATTGCCAAACCATGCTACAGGTCTCTTTATTTTTTTTTGTTCATGGAGATCATATCCCCATTCTCCGAAAATAATAGTGTCCTATTATCCTTGGCTGACACAGAATCTCATCCTGCACAGGCACTTCCTTCAAACCACTTTCCTAGGTGATCGCGACTATAAAACGTGTCTAAATCCTTCCTTAGCTCTTTTCTGTCTCGAAGAAAACCAGTTCATCCCTCATCCCTCCTTCCCTCAGCTCTCAATATGCATATGACCACGGCCATGACCATGCGCTTAGATGAAAAAGCGCTTGTCCAGAGCTTCGGGACTTTGAAACTTTCATCTAGGAACGAATCAACGATCCTCATCTTCTTTCACAAGAAATGATCGAGATCCACTTCGGGACTCTGCACTTCGGGAGTCTCATCTTTCCTCACTTGTCTCCTCGCAAATCAATGGCTATGAATTGATTCAACTCTTCGGGCTTTAGAAGTTTCAAAATTTCCTCTTGCACTTTCTCCCATAGTGATTTCACCTAAATTCGACAATACTTTGACATGTGTCTTCTGGAATCAACGGTCAATATGTACTCTGGCCTTCAGGCCTTTGGGAGTTTTTGACCCAACGTAACATGCCACATCTTTCCCCTCCAGAGTGCCTAGTCTCCGGACTGCACGATCTGTCACCACGTGGTGAAATACTGGAAGTGAACACATGGTCCAATCAGGTGGGTGACATGTGTCACGTTCTAACTGAATTTTCAATACACCAAATGCTCAAAACTTACTAACACGTGGTACACATACCATGTGTCCACGTCATTTCAGGTGATGTCTACAAGCCACGTCACTTTGAGAATTATAGGATCCACATCAACTCTAGGTGATGTCATCGTGCCCCATCACTTCAGCTCTTTCGGCTTCGGGACTTTGGGAGTTTCCATGCTAGCACACTTCCAATTCTCCCGAACTCCGCATTTCCAAACTAGCCAATCTGTCGCCATGTTTCCTCTTGGATCGGATGACTAAGATTCACTTCGGGTCTTCACCTGGAGTCCATGGATCTGCACCATGTGCCCTCCTTAATCTGACATTTGAGGCTTACTTTGGTTCTTTGGACTTCAGAAATCTCAAATTTCAAAACTTATCTAGCCCCATTGGCTTTTATCTGAAGCCCTGGATCTAGTGACGCATGGCTCTCGGCATATCAATGGTTGAGATCCTTTCAGTTCTTCGGTTTTCAAAATTCTCAAACTTCAAACCCCTCGAAGTAAATGGGATTCTGCCACGTTTTCTCTTGAATCAAATGGTTGAGGCTTACTTCGGGCCTTCACCCAAAGTCCACAAATTTACACCACGTCTCTTTTGGATCAAACGACCCAGATTCACCTCAGACGATCTGATGCTTGAGATTTACCCCAGACGATCTAGTGACTGAGATCTATTTTGAATGATCGGACAATAGATATTTACTCTAGATCTCTAGCTCTTCGAGCTTTCAGAGTTTCAAATATCAACTGAAAACCAATCGAACATATTTCTTCAGAGTTACTGATCTCCTGACACATACCTCTTGGTGATCGACGGTCAAGATCTACTTCATCTATACGGAGTTTCAATGTTTAAGCCCTAAGATGTCACATCATTGCATGCCTTTTAATTTGCGGGGGCACGCATCGACAGTTTGGAGTAACCCATTTTTTGCCCTGCAATTCTCTTGATGTTGACACGTAACCCCTTGGGGAAACCTTGGTTTGGATTGTGGGAACGCCTTGGGAAATTATCTCTCCTGCAACTTGGTTTCCTGCAATGCCTCATGTCCGTTGATCTTACTCTCCAATGGGATCTGATGGTGGTGACCTTAAACCTTGCTTCCTTTTCATCGGATGACCCTTGTTCACCTGTCCTCCGATCCAACGATCCTAGATCTCTCTTGATCCTGCAGTGGCGATCGCTCCCGAATTCGAAGGGAATGGTCATGATCCTTCGAACACCTTACACAGGTCTCTGACATTCTATCTCTTGCGTAGATTCTGCAACGCCATTCCCCCTGATATTTTCAACTCCACAGTCATAATTCGATCTCGACCCTAAGACTCTGACCAATAGACCCGACCCATATCATCCTAGTGTTTCAACCATAATCTTTGATACCATTCTGTAACATCCCCAGCCACCCACAGGTCAGGGCATGCTACCTTCAAGCCCACCCTTGGACTTCTTTCTCTTACCGATACCTTTTTAAAATTTAAGGATGCATAAAAGAAAATACTTTAGCGACATGCACAACAATATCTAGCAAGCATGCATAGTCTAAAGATTCAATTAAACGATAATTAAATATACACAACGGAAATACATTCATATAATTGTAAATGATACCATAACAGAGAGCACTTATCTTTATGGAATATGACACCAACTGGTTGCAGACCAAGGACGTTCCACCCAACCATAGACACCACTACTCCAAATCTCAATAGTAGTGTCACCCTTGAGCTAGGGCTATGAATCCACAAGGATGGTTCCAGAGTGTACTTGGGTTCCCAAACCAGTCATCTCTCAAGCTCTCACAGGTTTCTTAACACCCACAACAATCCAAGTACCCAGCTCTCTTGTACCCAACCTCTACAGCCCCAAGAGAATTGACCTCCACCCTTCTCTTCCACACAGTCCCTCAGGGAATCCCTCTCCTTTATTTTGGGGCCTCCAGCACAGGTGGTCTAGAATCTTAGAGCTGGAACTCTCAGGACTCATAGTTGTGAGTAAAATGAGGCACATGCCAATGCATCTCATACATGCAAGCCCCAAGTCATGGCTATATTGCACCAGTGACCATCATATCCAACTATCCCGTGGCTAATTATTCAGCAATTCGGCTCCCTTTCCCAATCCAAGACGCAGGTGATGGATGGATCAATGAATGGGTAATGGGGTACATGAAAGTGTGTGAGGTAAATGAATGAATTGTACAATAAATCAGTGAACAAGCCATCAATCAAACTCCCCCATCAGACTAGAGGTAGGTTTAAGTAATTTTGTGGGGAATCAAGAACCTCCTGGCCTTCCCCAAGAAGCTCACATAACCGATCCCATTCCTTAGACAAAAAGGGTAATTAAAATAGCAATAAACACTTAGCCCCTCAAGCCCCCTCTATTGTGGAATCATAGCCCCCTATAACTCTAGTCCTTGTCTGTCTAGCAACCAATGATGTGTTTATTATTAATAATGATCAAAACATTACATTTCTTGGGCACACTGGCCTTTTAATAATTGTTTGGGCACTCTGGCCTCTCATCATTGTAACAATACATTATTTAAAATGGGGCTCAAAACCTGGGGTGTTACAGGTTGTATATGCAAAGCCATTGAGAATGCACAAAGTAAATATTGGTACCAAAGACAAGCCTAGATTTATGAACATAGGAGACTATTGGAATGGTGAAACTGTAGAGAAGATAATGGATTTACTGCGCAAGTATCAAGTCTTGTTTCAGACTACTTTTTCAGAGATGAAAGGGATTTTTGGGGATTTAGGAGAGATGAAGATCTCCTTGAAGCCATATTCTAAGCTAATGAAGCAGAGGACATATAGATTGAACCTGATGTATAAGCAGAACCTGAAAGTGGAGATAGACATGATGTTGTAAGCATGAATTATTGAACCTGTCGCAAAATCAGAGTGGATCAGTCTAATGGTAGTGTTGTAGGAAAATCTCCCTGCGGACAGGTAGATCACCTCAAAGAGCTTGACCCTAACTCTAAGACAGAAAATGCTTAACGTGGACACTGACTTCCTTTCAAATCTATCTAAACTAACACATGAGAAAGAAGGATAACAGAAGTACCTCTTTATCGACATTTGTCCCTGCACGCTCCAAGTTGCACTCCAATCTCTTGCTCCTCGCTGAGTTCTGCAGACAAACAAGATATGACCACTTCCTACTCTATTGATATTATCTTGAAAACAGATCTATCTATTAATGATAAGTTCATGTATCATCAGACACAAACTAGAAATAAACAGGCCAAGCATGTCATATTAATGAGAATAACGACAACAGTACTTACAATCGTAGATGCGAATGCGACAGCTTCGTCAAGTCCTCTTCGTCTAACCCTTGCCTGAAAGATCCACAGCTTGGATAACAACAGCTTCACCGATCACTCTCTTTTGGCTAACTGTGTGTTTCTTCTAATATCATAGGTTTCATACCATCAATTCTTCCCCCTTTCCACCATCATAGAGCCTGCTTATATAGGTTAAGAGGAGCTTAACCTCTTGAGTTATCTTTAGAACAAGTTGGGGAACTTCCTCCTTAGATCAGGGATCTCTTGATGAAACCAATAATTCGAATACAACTGCCTCCTAATCTTGAAAGATCCTCCCCTTATTCTCCTCAATGGGCCAACTACTGCCTCAGATTAGGCAGTGCTCCCTTAGAAGGGGCATCAGAGCGCTGTAGCGCTCCCTGAGAAGCTTGAGGGGAGTGCCAACGCCTTCAAGGTGAGTAGCGCTCCTTCAGAGAGGGCAAGGGAGTGTTATAACACTCCCTGAAGCCTTGTAGGGGAGTGCCAATGCTCCTAAGACTGATATAGAGGAGCGCTCCCCCTCAAAACCTTTGTTTCAGAGCTCTCTTCAGGTGTTAAGAGTTCCTTGTCTTCAGTTAACCAGTCCTTCTTCTCCAAATCAAGCATATGAGATGTTCTAAGTGTCTCCTTAGTGTCGTCATCATGGTAGTATGTTCGAACATCATTTGCGACACTTGTGACCAACTTGCGACACTTGCGAAAGTTGTAAGGAAGATGCGACACTTACAACAATTGAGAGGAACATGTGACACTTATCCAGTTGAGTAATTTTGACGTGTAACAGATTGCCCCCCAAAGTATGAAGTTAGAAGATGCGAACTGATAACTGAAATACTTTGTAGACGTCCAAGCAAGGGTATAGACTCGGAGAACCTAACGGAAGCTGCACACAAACATCCAACAAATATCATGACATATTTCAAAACCCAAGGTAGGCATACCTATGCTTGGGTGATCAAGACTTTGCAAGATATGGCCGCCATAAAATACACTACGGATCCATAATTGTATTGATAAAAAGGTATAGCCACCGAAGATACAATGTGGATCTATACTCTAATGACTCGAACTGATCGTAGCCATGAAGAATACACAGTGGATCTACGAGATGACAAGACATAGCCATGACCAATACAAAGTGGATCTATGTGACAGTGTATGTGTTCTTTGTCCAATGGAAATTCCTTCGCAGCCTGGGAAAAGCATATATCAAGGTGGTTGCTCAACCCAGGGTCTTCTTACCAATCCCAATATGGTACGAATCCGACCATGTGAATAGATGTCTTGATGTCGAACATGGCAGAAACCACTTGATTACCGGTCAATGGTGTAAACCATTAACAAGTGCAAGGGAGATCACCATTAATGTCGATGATTCCCAAGGTACCCTAGTACATTCCAGCGAATGTGAGTAGATGAGTTGAGGTCGAACACTCATGGAATCATCTGATCAGGGGTCAATGATGTAAACCCACTGTCGAATGTGAGGAGGCCTGCCATTGAGGCATGCAGGTCCCAAAGTACTAACTAGTTTCTAAGTCTGATTCCCAGATAATGTGTTGAAGTCGACAAGAATAGACTTGTCAAGGGAGGGCCTTGATGTGTCCCTCATCAATGACACGAAATGGACATGGAGATGTAGTTGGCAGATCAAATGGACATGGACTGACACAGGTTTTGAGGCAAGATATTTGGGATGGCTGACTCTCGAGGCGGATACTTCCCTTGAACACTGAGGCACAACAAGAGAACATGACGTGGACCGATACTTATGCAGTGGATGCGGTGACTTGCGTCGGGTGACCCAAAGGAGTGAAAAGAACTCAAAGGATTGGCTCAGTGCAGAGGTTCAGCGGATTATGATATATGCCAATGACAAAGTGCCGTGTTCAAGGGCGACTCTAAGAAGTGATGGATGATGTTCTCAAAAGGTTGCTTGGCTTGTTCCTTTCAATTTTCCCCCCATCTAGATGGACGAGTACCTCTTTTTGATTTAATGAGCTCGAGGAGGATAACACATGCTCGATATAACTCACCTTCGGTAAGTTCCTCTTCCTTTGTTTAACGAACCGGAAGAAGTAAGGGATCGGTCCCATATGGGTCTGTCGATGTGTGCTTTAACGAGTCCAAAGACAGAAAACTCGAAGGTTTTTCGAGATTATAGAGTTTGGAAAAACACTTAAAAGAGAACTCTCTCAGTTCCTTTTTCGTACAGTAGTCCAACGAGACCGAAAAAGGGTTAAACTATCGCTCAAAAGATGCCCTTTCTGACCTTTTAACGAGTGTGAAAGGAAGCAAGGTTACTCGACAATCTTTTCATATTTAGAGAGTCTAAAAAGGGTATAAAGGAGACTCCAGAGGGGTTCCTTTTTCGTGTGTTCGTATCCGTACGGGTCCGAAAAAGAGATAAAAGTTTACCCGGTTTCATTCTCATGTATTTACGAGCACGAGAAAGAACAAAGACTAAGCTCAATATGCCCCCATCTTGAAAGTTGGTGGCTTAGCTCCAGAATGATCATCGAAGGCTGGAGACATGCCCCCCAAGCTTCAATTCATTCACGGACTTTGAGGTTGTCACCAATTTCTGTGCTAGATGGAGAAAAAGGATACAGGTGGATGAAATGAAGGTTAAAAATGAGACCTAACGAAAGACTCGACTCGACATCTACGAGATTTGGCAAAAGACTCAACTTGAAGGGAGAGGTGATTGTTTCATTTTTTAACGAGCTTGACACAGGAAAAGAACTATGCTCAAGGTTCCAGGTTTGATCCCTAGATTGTTGTTTCATTTTTTAACGAGCTTGCTACAGAGAATAAAACTATGCTCAAGGCCTCTGTTTCATTTTTTAATGATCTTGCCACAGAGAAGAGAAACTATGCTCGTGACCTCTGTTTCATTTTTTAACGAGCTTGCCACAGAGAAGAGAAATTATGCTCGTGGTTTCCCCCAGCATGAAAGCTAGTGGCCTCTGTTTCATTTTTTAACGAGCTTGCCACAGAGAAGAGAAACTATGCTCGTAACTGCTTCTTGATCATGGCTTCCAAGAGGATACTGCTTTGGAAGGATACCATGGCAAGGGATAAAATTCGGTCATGGCCTCCAGGAGATCTTCACTGGATGGAAGCTAATCACTCGAGAAGGAACACATGTCGAGGGTCGTGACAGGAGTAAAGAGATCAGGCTCCAATAACCCTACCGAAGAGATCACCATGTCAACTACCGAATCCAAATCGTCAGAAGTTGAGGTCATGGGAGACAACGCCACATAATTGACATGTGGCGGGGGAGATACTGTCTGCATATAAGAACCACTTAGGGAGGTAACCCAGTCGGGGCCGATGAATGAAAGTTGATCAATAGTCACAATTATTCCATCGTGAGGGAAAGATATCACACGAAAAAGGGTGGATACAATATCTTTCATAGCATAGACATAATCCCGCCCAAGGAGTAAAGTGAAATCCAAGGGGTCTCGGACTACCATGACATCGATAAAGACAGTTTTCCCTCCCAAAGTTACAGGAAACTGAGGAAGGATCCCTAAAGGTTGACTAGTTCCTCTGTTAAAGGCCAACATATTATGTGTAACTGGTGCAAGTTGTGGACAACCCAAAGCATACCAAGCAACAGAAGACAAAATACTAACAGACGCACCTTCATCTATCAGCGTTTGAGGAATGTCCCGACCACAAACCTGTATTGTAATCTGGAAAGGAATGTGGGAGGGAAGATGAGGTCTAGTTAGCGCACCCCAATAAAAAAGGACGGATTCGTTACTTGGAGGGGGTTTCACAGAAGAATGAGGGATGCCCCCCGACACGGTAGAGTCTGTATTAATGAGAAAAACATGGGCAGTATCGGGTTTACTCTCTAGAAGGGGAGTAGGATTGACCGATGATTAGATTGGATCAACCAATGGTGGACTTGGACAGACCACTTTAGCACTCTTCAGATGAAAAGTGGGATTGATCGAGGAAGGGACTGGATCAGTCACTTTGACATTCCTCAATGGAGGAATGGGATTGACTGGTGGCGAAACCGAATCGACCACTTGAGTTTCATTCTCCAAGGGAAGAATGGGGTCGACGGGTGGAGACAGATCGACCGCTTTGGTGTCACTCTCTAACAGGAGAGTGGGATTGACCGAGGATGAAAATAGATCGATCACTTTGGTGTCACTCTTTTGATGAAGAGCGGGGCTGATCGATGAAGGAACTAGATCAGCTACTTGGGTTCGTGGTTCAATCGAGGAGGAAACTAGATTGACCACCTGATCAACCGAACTGACCGGGGATGGAACCAGATTGACCAGTCCATCAACTAATGACGGGTCGAAGGAAAGCTTACGATAACATTTTGGAAGTTGAAGTTTTTCCAAAAGAGAAGAAGCCTCGTCCATGCGAGGACAAAGGTGAGAGTAATGATTACCTTTACATAACATGTAAGGGAACTTGATAGTTTTCTTCTTCTTACCAACTTGAACATCACTAGCTGAGGGGGTATCATCAACATGACCGACAGAGGTCAATGACGTGGAGGACCACATTTCTAAGACCTGGGTAAGACCAGGGCAATCCCTCAGAAAGTGGTCACCCTTACAAAGGCTGCAAGGGAATTTGGGTTTTGGATTCTTCATTTTAATCTCGTTGACCTCATCAACACTCCTGGTACTATTAACAGTAACTGGTTGCTTAGAGCCAACATCTGATGTTGTTGGGGTCTTGGTCCTTTTCAGGCTCTTCTTCTTCTTCTCTTTTCGTTTCTTCTTCTTCTGATCAACCTGGCTACTTTCTTTAGAGTTTTCACAAGGAGAAGAAGGAGAAATGGAAGGAGACTGAATGGGCGAAGAAGGCGAAAAGTCGACATGAGGTTGATGTGTGGGTGGTGTATTGACATTCAAAGTATTAGGTGCAACTAAAACATTGGGAGGATTTGGGATCACCGGAGTGGGGAACAACCAAACTGGTAATCCAATAGTGAGTCTTGGAAGACTCAGTGTGGCAACATATGGAGGACCAAAGTTTCCAAATGAAGGAAAGGTATAAGGTTCCCCATAAGAAGGGGTTCCTCCATTGGTACTCCTAGTATTCGATGCCATTAACACTAACTCGACCTAAGGTCCACTAAGTAAAAGAAATAGCATACGCTAATAGAATCTAAGAATCACAACCAAGCAAACAGGACCTTCTCTCGATAACCGTACTAGTTGGTGATGAAATCCAACATTGCGTGATCAAGTCAAGAAGGGGCGGGGATAGGGTGGAACAATTACAATGGTGACTTTCTTAACGGACTTACGCCTTGGTGCAAGCTTCCACGCAGTAATTGTGGATTTACCCTCCAAGGAGCCCGAGTGAGTTTGACCAATGTCTGTCCCAGGTACAGTGAGACTTCCCGTCACCATCACCTTGTGTAAGACCCTAAAGATTATGGCCACTAAGGTTACCAATTCGTAGTCAGCCCCTGGGTGGGAACATTCGACAGTCTGATCAGAACGTACAGGCAGGGTATCGAGCCCGAAATCAACTAAAAGGCTTCCACGCAGTAATTGTGGATTTACCTCAAAGTGACTCCCATAATACGATCTAACCACCACAATCAGTTAAACCACGGAGGGTTTGTCTTCGTAGCTCACCCGAATGTGACCTCGTGCGTAACCCCTGTGTGAGAGGGGGATCTCAGGCAGACTTATACGATAATTGGATTTGACTCTCCCTAACTCAGGATGCTACTGTTTGTTTTGGAAACTTTGGAGAGTTATGCTCACAGCCTAATCCAAAGTACTAAGCCTAGTCT